>MJUU01029580.1:371120-389756 GCA_002080025.1 Modiolus philippinarum | reverse complement strand
TCATGTAAAATTTTGCGAATCAAAATGGCGGCAGGATATGATCAACTCCATTAGGTGGCAAATAGCCAAGCAAAATTTCAGCAAAATCCCTTAATTGGATTATGACGAGATATGTCCCATTACCCCCACAAAATTTGACGACTCAAAATGGCGATGAGATATGATCTAGTACGAATAGTGGCTAACAATCCTGTAAAATTTAAATACATTCTGAACATTTCTGAGGAGTTGAGTCCACAAGATTTGCCATTGAATAACAATGTAGAAATAATCAAAGTCCCATAACTCCAACAAAATTTGACGAATCAAAATGGTGATGCCTTATGATCTAGTACTAATGGTGACTAACAATCCTGTAAAATTTGAATGAATTCTGACCAGCGGTTTATGAGGAGTTGCGTCCACAAGATTTGCCATTGTATAACAATGTGGAAACAATCAAAGTCCCATAACTCCCACAAAATTCAAGAAATCAAAATGGCGATGCAATATGATCTAGTACTAATGGTGACTAACAATTCTGTAAAATTTGAATAATTTCTGATCAGCGGTTTCTGAGGAGTTGCGCCCACAAAAAACGTGACACACGGACGCACGGGCGCAGATCATTACCATGTCCCTCCGTCGCGTTGCAATTAAAGTAGTGGGATGGTTGTTTTTGCTTTTCTGTATAAGTTTACTTCATATTATAACAGACTTGTTTTGTGTGTATCTGTTACAATCAGTCTGTGGACAATTACCAGGCAGAGTACTAATTCATAACACAGAAATAGATTCAAGGATATAATTTAATTTCTGCAAGTAGTTTATGATAAATTCATACAGAATATTCAAGCATACACAGAGTTAACTATCGGAAGTCCAATATTATTTTGGTCCGTTCGGAAATCCAAACTACGGGATTAAAGGAAAAGGTAAGCTACTGCAGGATACAATTTTAATCCTTCTTAATCTATATTGTCTGATGATTATCTTTATTCGACAAAAATGTTGCCGATCCGATAATTCATGTGTCATGGGTTAATGACAAAATTAACGAAGAGAACCGAAGTACATGAGACAAAACAAAAACAAATCAGGTGGAAACCACCGGAAAAATTGTCGACCGCAATGGTCCTGACTTCGTACATACATTTCAAAAGTAATTGTGGGTTAAACCGGTCTCATGGCATGCCAATCCCCCCCTTCTATTGAGGCAGTGTCCGGAATCAACTTAACAGCAACTGCCTTTGACAGGTCTTAAGTCAGTAGAATGTTAATCTCACTACTAATTAAAATTATGTTGTGAAAGATCTGTTTGGTGGCTGATTGGTAAATGTCATTGTTTAAACCTAAAACAAAACAAATTAAAATCCATATTACATGTTACTTCTCTAACCCTCAAACAAAACCAAGGGGAAAGTTAAAAAAAACATATATTTATCCCACACAGATATCACAACGGAAAATCTTTATCACAAAAATCATCATCATTTTCAGTTTATTTCTTGATGCCTAAGAAGACTGTCTGCAGATAATGTGGGCCACTTTTTAGAAACATAAAAAAATACTTATAATACTGAAATAAAGTCTCAAATTTAAAAAGTGTGTTACGTGTCCTAACGGCTTTTTCATCAATAAGATGCTCTAAAAGGCATTAGCTGGAAATCTTGTGTTGGTTTTACAGGAAAACAAAAATTACGCAAGGGAAATAACTTGAGAAAATAAATTCATTCAACGTCTCACAATCGATCACACTTTTTTCTTATTTGAAACAATATAATGGCGTAAAAAATGAAAAAGTATGTAAAATGTTATGATTAAGTTTAAAAATTAATTTCTCATAAAATCATTTTTCCTACCATTTCTAAGTAGAATACTTTAATTTTCAATTTAAGTTTTTGTGCTTAAAGGTACAAAGACCCCAAATTTGAAAAATAAACACTTGTATTTTCATCACAGAAAATTTCACCAAATTCCAAAAAAAGAAATTAATTCCCTGCAAACACCTTAACTCAATATGTAGAAACATTAAACATTTATGTATCGTTCAAAAATTATATGTATACAGAAAAAAAATAAAAATGAACACACAAGAGAATTTTTCTTCTTCAGTTTTTCAATATTTTACGAAAGGATATGGAGTAAATGAACATGAGACCATAACATATATGTTAACTCCAACTGCAATAATTTTAATGAGCTGTATGGCCATTTCGGAAATTTATTCCTCATCAGCAGCACTAGAACCCCATAATTTCAAAAAATGAAAACCAAACGAAATCCGAATAATCAGTAATATCAAATATAGCTAAGGACAAAACTACGATGGTGGGAGTTAATCCTTTGGTTTTAGAATTTACAGAAATTTAGATAATAGTAATTGAACATAGTGTACACATGAGATATTATGTCGTGTACAAGTACACCGTATCCAAGAAAAATAAAGAGCATACATCTCTACCACGGGGAATTGTTTCAAATCTTTTTTAACGATGTTTCGTCTGAAAAGAACTAAAATACAAAATTTTGAGAGTTTAGAGATATAGAACCGTCTTTATCATGTTTACATATATTTATTATTGGTACGGGAGCGCATGTATTTGTTTACGTAGAGCACGTGTTGATGTTAACATAAACACCAGTCTCATACATATGTATGTATATATATAGGTATAGATGTTTTCATTGGACATTATCATGTCGCAATGCAGTAATACTCGTGTTATGAATGAAAGGTTTTTCATTGGACGTTTCTATTGTCGCATTGCAGTATGATACCCGTAAAGATACGGGTAGAACCCAATTCCTCGTGCGGTCTACTCTGTTAAACAGAAAGAACTTTCTATTGATAGTCATTCAAAGTTCTGCCTAAACAGAGTAGCATACCTTCTTTTCACCCCCACCCTCCCGCCCGCCCAATACAGATTACATTCGGATTGTAAAAATATAAGTAATTAACGTGAATATTTTATTTTGTAGATTGCTGTATGGTGTATATATTTTTGGACAACTGTTTAAGAGACATTTGAGAACTGTCGGCCAAGACGTGATATCTTGTGTTTTTTGTTTAGAGACAAATGTTGATGTTGAGTAATGATTTGATGTAATAGTCAGTGAATAAAGTATGCCACTCTTAGGAGAGCTCATTCCTAAATATAAATGTATTTGAGTTTTAATTAGTAAATAATTTATGTTCGTTTAAGCAGGGCAAAATAGAACATAACATAATTATTTCGACCGACAAGATGTTTTAAACATAGAGAGCATCTTCCGAAAGTGAACTGCTTATAAATGAAATCACAACTAAAAAAAATTAAATTTATTGTATCTTCGAATCTTAATTGCAAACTGACAAATGTTTCATGCTCAAAGAAGAAGGCAATCAGTAAATTCAATTTTATACATCCCTTCTACCGTTTAATTGTATTAAACACCCCAAAAATTGAAAATAACAAACTCGTCACAAACTTGTGTACAGGGGACTTTTACAAACTATTCGAGTTCTTATCAAACATTTACAATTTCAGTCAGACGTAGCTACAGTGAATTTCTTCAAAGTGATACAAGTTCAAGATTTTCAAATTTAAATAAAAAAGTATAAAAATACAGTGGTTTGAAGATGACTTGTCATTTCAATCGACAAATGATGACTTACTAGTTTTTTGTCGATATTTTATATCGGATATATTCATTTTTTTCTCTCAGAATACCTGATATATTTCTCTAAAATTACCTGGTATTTTTAACGAGATTGATACAATGACAATCCTTACACAAGTGGCAACAACTCAAGATTTGATGTACATAGAAATACGTCTCGGTAAATTTTACTCTTGCATGATCGAGACCGGGAAGGAGACATTGTAATACGTACCTTATAAATAAAGCTGTATTTATCAGTAAATATGGGAGTATAATATATGTTCCTTTCCAAAACATATTTTCCGTCATATTTGTTGATCAGGTAGTGCAACTTTACTGTTATCATATGTAAATATTATGAAATTTTTAAATATAATTGTAATCATTGGCATACGATTGGCCAAAAATAATATGATGTCATCATTGGCGTTCTCCTTAGAGCAACCTCGAATGTTCATTGAAAAAAAAATAAACACACAAGATGAAAGCAAAAAAGGAAGAAGAAAAATAAGCAAATACAAAATGAAATAAATAATAATAATAATAAAACGTATAAAAAGATTAAAATGAAAGTCAGTATGGAGAAATTAATCTCCGACCAATGCAATCATATTCAGCTAAACGAAAACAAAATAACATGACACAGTAGCACAGTAGCACAACCAACGTCAGGCTTTGTTGTAGACATTTATCTGCATAAATGATTGAAATTAAAAGATCTATCTTAATGCCCATGGATGTAGCCACTGGCAGCCGAGGCAAAAATTGGTTTGAATTGAGAAAAATAAACAACTACTGAAGCGTATTGATACCGCATTAAGAAAAATTTTTCCGTAATCATGAGGTAATATCTCATACTTCTGAGATAAGTATCTCGTGATTATGACTTATTATCTCATAATTAGAAGATTTTTTTCTTCATGTGGCATCAATTCGCTTCCGTAAACAACACTATTTTGTAGAACAAAATAAAAATGGTATAGCTGGCCACGATCAAAAGGTAAAAAACACAAAAATATACAAATTAAAAAACATATAAAAATGAAAACAACATGAATAAGGGAGACTGCCCAACGTTTCGGCCGTATGGCCTTCGACTAGGGGACTACCGAGCTGAAATAATGAGAAGAAGATAGAAATGACGAGAGAAGGCAGACCTAATGACGTGTCCTTCTCAGTATTTCAGCTTTCCATCTTCTTCTTAGTATTTCAGCCCGGAAGTCCCCTAGTCGGAGGCCATAGTAAAACAATTGACAAACTAGTACAAATTCATGTTGAAGTACGTGAAGTAGGCCTACTACAGAAAATAATACATAGAAAGGAATAGTGATAAAAAAGTAACGATACAGAAAATGACCTGAGAAGAATCAGCAGTTCCAGGGTGTTGGGGGTTTGAATCCACCTTATTTATTTATTTGACTGAAGCCCCCTTTTTCTGGGACCCAATTCAAACACCCCTTTTTAGATTCTGGAACAGCCGGTGGAAAAAAAATATACATATATGATTTTGGAAAATCCTTCTTTGTTCCGATTCAACTGCTCGAATGTTGTTGCTAAAATATGCAGAACTTGCAAAATTGTTTAAAGTAAAATATTGCAGAAAAATCATTGACGATCATAAGGGCACCCCTTTTCTGGATTTTTTTTTTCCGTTTAAGCAAAAATTTATAAAAGGTGGCAAAAAAATCGACTGAAACCCTCGTTTTCATGAACCCATTGGACCCCTTTTTCGAAGGCTAGATCCTCCGGTGAATATTGGTTTTTGAACAGCTCAAACATTTAGCTATTCTGTATGACTCTTACTTGTAGTTTAATTTCGTAAATAGCTTGTATAAGGGAAGTCCTAAATTCCAGCCAACAAGTTCAGAGTTAGTCTTTTGTCTTGTAGCTTAATTTCATAAATAGCTTGTATTATGGAAGTCTTATAGAATTCTGTTCCACAAGTCCAGAGTATCTGTTTAAAAAAAGTTTTTATTTTTAGGAAACAATTCTTAGCGGGATTCAGTTCTACGGAATACGTTGGTAAACAGGCATATTCCTTCTCTCATTCCAAAAAAAAAAATCCACCAAGAACTTGTTCTAATTTGTTGTGGTGTATTGCAAACTTGTCGACTAAAACTAAATCTACTGGAAGAAAAACTGGTCGACCAAATCTGTCTACGCATTTTAATTGAAAAATTCCAGGTTGAATATTGTAATGGAAATTCGTGGATCCTTTTAGCGGTGTCTGAATAATCCGCTTTTGTATTAGTAGTGGGATGGGGATTGGTATAACAATCATTTAAAACATTGTGTGACGGGAAAAGAAAGAAGTGCACTAACAAACTAGTGCTTCAAAGGGAATAATACAAGACAACATAAGTAACAAAATTTTCACTAGCAGATATATTTTAGGAGTTGATCACCGTTTTGTAAAACAAACCTTTCTACTATCAGCAAATCAATCCCCCATAAAAATATGGTACCCAACTACAAAACTCTTTAAATATTTATTAAGTGAAAGCAAAATTGCCATAATCCTTGGTCGTCTCTACAAAAATAAATGGAATTACATCGGTCGATATTGTACGATGTAAAAATGTACAAAAGAGTCGGTTTGATTTTCCTGTATTCTGGAGGAATACTGGCTTTAGGACACGAATGGTTTGCCTATGTCACAAAGCTTTGTCAATGTTTTAGCTTTATACAAGAGTATCTTAAAATATGAATAATTTGCCTACGTGATAGAAATTTGCTAGTTTTGTGAGCTTTTTCCACCAAAGTTTTACACACTCACGAACTTATATAGAATACACCAGAAACCCATTACATGTATTAAAAAATATCTTATTTTGACCGTAATGTTAGTCAAACGATTTAACATTTCGCTTGAATATATTTTATTGTAAAATTTTTATGTAAAAACTTGGACAATTTCAGATTCTTTGTAGTTTACTATCTAAAACAAGATACAAATAAATTCATGTGCACGTCCTAATTCCAAAGCCCCGCCTCATTGTTATCGACAAGCCAATGAAAGTAAACGATACGTTTTTGCTTACAAACAATTTGTTGAAACTTTCTAAAGGAACAACCAAACGCTTAACTTGCTTGCAGTTCATTGTATTTTGTACCTTACTCATCATTTTGTAAATCAGGAAGTAAGTGTCAGACAGAACTGACAACAGCAGGGTAATCAGGCATATAAGCTCAGTATACAAAATTTAAATCAATCCCTTCTGTAGAATGTTGAGAAAAAAAATCACGTGTCCACATTCCGTCGAACAAAATACATGCCAAACAAAACTGACAATTTTTTGCTGGACAAAATTTTTGTTCGTTTTGGCAACACTATTTAAAACCAAGCAATGGAACAAGAAGCTTCATAATAGATATGAAAATTTGATATCTAAATATGGCGTTACTCAGCTTATTACTAAGGACATTTCTAATCTCGTTTTAACGGAAATGTTGTTAAAAAATGTCAGAAACTAATTAAAAATCCGGAAAAGCTGGGAATGAACAAGTGCGCATTTTTCATTAGTTTTAGAATCACATAGACTATAGCACATCTTTATTCATACATACTTGTTAACAGTTTACAGTCTTTTCTGATATGTTAGATAACGTTATGCATAGTTTGTCTTGTACCGAGGTTAAGAAATTAAACTAGATTCTGGGGCAGAGCTAGCCTCTGATTTGCAGAATACATTTTGTTGCAATTGTAGTTAAATATTACTCTTATTTCTTTAGAACTTTGTTTTGTGTCATCTTCACATATCTATGTTTAAGATTTAAAAAAAGTTCAAATTTAAAATGATACATGGCGATATGAATTTTTGTAAAACATTTTTTAAAGCATGGTTTGTTGATGTCACAAAGTACAAAACTGAAAAAAATACAAATACATCGATGTTGCGAAAAATGACATAACTGAAAATTAAAAAAAAAAAAAAAAAATTGAAAGTATGATGTAAAGAAAATTTCATCAAAATATATTCTCCGATGACAGGCTAGGTCTATCCTTGTATCATTACAGAACAAACTACACAAAGCGTATGCATCAAAACATTATTGAAAAAGACTAAATGTTTCATAGATACCACAATTTACACAAAATAAAAAATACACATGACGATAAAAGGCAGAACTGAAAAATATTACCAAATTAAAATAGCCTGGTGGAGTTGCCACTAAGAACAAAACTGAAAAATTAAAAAAGAAATGATAACATGGCGATGTAGAGATGACACAAAGAACAGAACTGAGTCTGACATCTTTACATCGCCATGTTAAGTTTGTTACCTTTCTACGATGGCCAAAGTGGGCCGACATTTTAATATAGTTTTTTTTCCACTTCAGCGAAGTAGTTTAGTTGACTGTACATAGCAGCTGAATGTACATGACATGTACACGTACATTTAACTTTGTAATCAGGTAATACAGTTGACTGTACAAGGTACCTGAATGTACATGACACGTACACGTACATTTAACTTCATTATCAGGTAACAGAGTTGACTCTGCTTAGTAGCTGAATGTACATGACATGTTCACGTACATTTAACTACTTTTTATGAAAAAGAAAGGAAATGGGGTAAATGTCAAGGAGACAACATCCCATATCCAGGTTAAAATGACCCAAAACAAAGCATCTAGGGGTCACCATATGGTCTTCAACACAGTGAGTAAGCCCTAAATGGCCCCGAAAAGGCAAAAAAGTGAATAAATCAATGGAAACAAACCACATCCAATAACCGAAATATCAAGAAACTAAAATTTTATAAGAAGACAAGGCAAGCCAATGACCAACATATTCCTGACTTGGGACAGGCGCAAAAATTGCGGTGGGGTTAAACTCGTTTTCTTGGATCCAAACCCTTCCCCTATGTGTGGTGAATGGCTAAAAATAAATACACAAAAAGACTCACAGTAAAAATCAAACTAGAAAAAAGTCCAACTTATGAAGACGAGTACTCTTACAATGAAGTACAATGAAGTACATAAAACATGAAGACAATACACACAGGTACTGTCCGGACAAATGCTCGCAGTTACTGACAGCTAGCTACGGACATAATTTCCGTTGACTATGATATCAAGCCTTCTTACATATGAAATTTCAATTGAAATACTTCTAAATAGATTTGGTATTACAACATCATCAATTATGAATTGTGCAATGCCAAATACTGCCAATATGAAAAATTGTTTAAATTTAGTTATGATGTAAAGCATTTAGGAGATGATCAATATGTTTGCCGACAAAAACCAGAAGTAAAGATTTAACAACAATGCTGTATTTATATCCTTTATGAATAAGTTTGTTCAACGGATTAATATGTTTGGCAGGACAATTTTTGAATTTATTCGCTTTGTAAATGATATTGCCATAGAGGTTTGGGTGTGAAATGCCCTGATGTATAAGAGCCCTGCATGTAGAACCAAATTTTCTTAAGTCAATGTATCTATAATAAAATTTAGAGAATGTTTTTATCAATTTATGATATCTAAACCCTTGATGCAGAAGAAAGATTTCGGTCGTTGAAGTCAGAAACATTACTGCACACTCGTGCATATCGAACAAGTTGTAGACCCCGTAAGAAGGGGCTAACGGAACATCGCCGTCGAGATGGGGGAAATTGACTATAGGGAATGAGAAATCATCCCTTTTATCATAAACCTTAGTGTTTAACTCTCCTTGATTTATTGATATATCAAGATCAAGAAAAGGAGTATAATCACTGCTGCTATTGGATTTATTTAAAGTAAGTTCTGCAGGATAAATTTCATTTGTAAATTTAGAAAATTCAGGATTATTTAAAGCCAAAATATCGTCCAAATATCTATATGTATTGTAAAATTTATCCACTAAATGCTGTTTAGAAGGGTCTTTTTGAATTTTTGCCATGAATTTTGACTCGTAGCAATAAAGAAATAAATCTGCTATGAGAGGTGCACAGTTGGTACCCATTGGAATACCTATTTTTTGCTGATAAACTTTATCACCGAAACGAACAAAAATATTATCAAGAAGAAAATTTAATGCTTTTTTGTTTGCTATCTAGGGAATATTGTGCGTTATGCGGATGTAAACTTGGATTCTATTGGCTGATTAACCACCTGCTAAATAACCATGTCCGCCCTACACAAGACAATCAATAATCATGATAATGTAGTGTTTCACCTAGACCAAAGTCATTCAAAAGGCGTACATATTAGAATTGTACATAAAAACAAAATTCACAAACATACAGTAAGCATGGATAGATAAACATATAATGATTATTTAGATAGTGTCGAAAATGGTTGAACGGCGCGGCCTGAAGGCCGCTTGCCGTTCAACGATTTTCGACACTATCTAAATAATCATATTAGTTGGTTCAATGCATGATAACTTATAATGATCATTTTCATGCTTTAATGTTTGATATCTAGGGAATAATGAAAATAAAAATGATCGGTCAATGCATGCAATAAATAGGGTATGATCCAACACAATGTAAAATGAGATGCAAATAACTTGTTTTAACTATGCACAGCCAACTCGGTGCATGTTTCATAGTTGATTCCTTACGCGACAGCTAACACAAATTATAGAGTTAAATTATAGACATTAGACATAATTATCTTCATGGCAGTAGTATATAACAAATAAAAGTGTAGGTTTTGCAAAAAAAAAAACGTTTAGGTTTTGCTCACGTTTTCTTTTTTCTCCAACACTTAAGACTCTCCTTTAAGCACTCCAGAAGTATATAACAAAAAAACGTGTAGGTTTTGCTCACGTTTTATTTTTCTCCAACACTTAAGACAGCACTCCAGAAGTATATAACAAAAAAAAAAACGTGTAGGTTTTGCTCACATTTTTTTCTCCAACACTTAAACCCTTATTGTATTACGATAAAATTATTCTTTACGCAAAGAATTTGGAGCAGCATTACTACATGGAACTAATTCGAAGATTCGAGAAAATAGCAGAGAAACTAGGAGTGGATATAGAAGACTTGGTGCAAGTATCTAATGATAAAGTTGAAGACATCGACGAATGGTTTTTATTCACCTCATTAACAACACCAAAAATTTTTAACCACAGCACTACAAGAAAATAAAAAAAAAATCTTAAGGTTATAAAATTGACAACGATTCCTAGACATTTCCCGGAAAAGTCTAATACGAACAATTTTAAAACAATACAAGGAGTAAAAAATATGCCAAGTGAGTTTTTCCGTTTACTCATTGTTGGGATCTGGTAAAACAAATTTGCTAATGCACCTTTTATTTAAACCCTTATTGTATTACGATAAAACTATTCTTTACGCAAAAAATTTGGAGCAGCATTACTACAAGGAACTAATTCGAAGATTCGAGAAAATAGCAGAAAAACTAGGAGTGGATATATAAGACTTGGTGCAAGTATATCGACGAACTATCAGATTTGGATAACCAACAAAAATCGTAATTTTGACGACTATATTTGTTCACAACAAGACCAATCTTCTATTGTGAAATACTTATTGGTGGAAGGCACAAGAAAATGAATGTAATTTATTTGAGCCAGTCCTATTTTCGGATACCCAAAGACTGTCGTCTGAATTGTAATTTCTACCTAGTGTATAATTTTCCGGGTAAAAAGGAGAGAGAACTTATATCTTCAGAACTTCAGGTCTCAAAAAATACGCTAATTGAAAAAACTAAAAATAAATATTCTTTTCTGTATCTTAACTTGCCAGACAAAAAATATTTCATTGTTTTGATCAGGAAATACAAAATACGTTTTCTTAACTTTTTAAAATCTATTTTACAAATTACTTTAATGACAAAAATATTTCATATACAAAATACGTTTTCTTAACTTATTAAAATCTATTTTACAAATTACTTTTAATGACAAAAAAAATATTTCATATACAAAATACGTTTTCTTAACTTATTAAAATCTATTTAATCTCCTTTTTGTACCCTAATAGGTAATCAATACGCCGCAGTGAAACTGCAACAAAAATCAATTCATAACTACAACGTACATCGTTAGCTAAACAACGAGGTAAGTTATATCTCATATATTTTAGTATTTGTGTTTACCATTAAGCGGTATAATTTGTTTTTAATGTAATGAATAGTCAATTCCATGAACTAAATTTTTACGGTATGTTATTTCAGGTTTGTCACAATGAACAAAACAGAATTTGCTGAGATGAAAACAGCACTTGGATGACCCACGTTCACACGATTTCGAACAAGCCGAAATTACCAGAGGAAAAAATAATAATGGATAATTACAATACGAACAGTGATATAAAAACAGCAACCGGGAAGAATATTCTAGACTAATCACGCCAAGGAAGGATATGTGCGCAGGTTATTCAGACCATGCTGGACTAAACTTTTCTCGGAGTTAACTTGTTGAGGAATTTGTGCGTGTTCTTTCAGGGATGAAATAAAGATTTATTATTTTTCTGCTTTGTCAATTGTTGTATGACAAATTTACCGTATACGTCATGGATTTATTAGACAATGTCTATACGTCATGGATTTATTTGGACTGTCTACCATATGATAGACATAGCACATAAACCTCTGACGTCATGGATTTATGTGGACTGTCTACCATATGATAGACAGAGCACATAAACCTCTGACGTCATGGATTTATGTGGACTGTCTATCATATGGTAGACAGAGCACATAAACCTCTAACGTATACACATTGTATATACGTCATGGATTTATGTGGACTGTCTACCATATGATAGACATAGCACATAAACCTCTAACGTCATGGATTTATGTGGACTGTCTACCATATGATAGACATAGCATATAAACCTCTAACGTCATGGATTTATGTGGACTGTGGTAGACGGCAGCTTCCTATAGGAAAAGATTTATTCTTCTCAAAGAAAATTCTTCCCTTGTATTCGTTTTTGTTCGCACGTCTCTCAAAGTTTCTGAGATGAAGAATACTGAAATGATCAATACCCCGTTCTTTGGAAGTCCTCTTTAGATGTACCTTCTTCATGGAAAACTCTCTTGTGTTCTTTACTTTTTCGCCCTCCAGCATTTTCTGGAAGTCTTTTTGCGTTAACTTGGTCTCATTTAGTCCCTTACCCTTCGTCTTAACACTAATTACATTGTCTGTATCGATTGTAATGGTCATATACAACTTGGGTGCAATATAAACCGCCTTAATTATCTTGGCATCCTTTTTGTAGTCGTTAGCCAGATCACCCAAGTTATTTCCATTATAATTAGGTATTAGTTTTGCTTGTTCACCGGGCACGTGAAGGCTATCGGTGTCAGTATAATAAAAATCAGAATCTATTTCGGACTTCGGGTTCAAGGTCGTCATATAATCGTACATGATCTTGTGGCTATAAGCCAGAACAAAAGCACCAAAATGTGACGGCTTACTGATCTTATCAACCGAGTCAATCTCGGACCTCAAGTTACCGGACACATACCAAGTATTTGAAACTAGTTCCAGATCGGTGACCATATATTTGTGGTGGAACTCCCAATATTCATTATTGTCCCTTATAGTCTGAGTGTGATTGAATATCGGTCTTTGGATCATCTTCCCGTATAATCCATTCATCAGTAGCTTTGCTAGTGTATACTGATCACTTCCTTTTTGACTAGTTTTCTTGGTTTGGAAGAATTTTTGTATATAATCATAAAACACCTTACTAGTCTTTTCCCAATAATATCCCTCGATAATCTCGACTTTATAGCCGTATTTAATCATTTGGTCTATATCGACTGAAGTATACCAGCCCTCCGAGTCCTCCAAATCCCACTTAGTTGCCCCTTTTTCGTCCTTTCTTGCTACTACTGGATGAAGCAGTTTCTTATTTGCAATATACCGAACTTTATATATCCCCATTTTACCCTTCATCTCGTTACCACTAGTATATATTCGTTGTCCCACCGGATATTTGTGCAGCATACTAGTGGGATAAAGGGAGACGACGTCCACATTTAACAGGAAATCAGTCGCATCATCGTACTTTATTTTTTCTTTTAGTACTTCCCCATACTGATCAGATACAAACTCAGTCTTGCTCTTATAGCACCGCCCACCATAAATACTCTTCTTGATATTTTTCTCCACCTCTGTCGAATCAGACAAGTCAACCATAACTCCTTTTGGTATATAATCTCTCCAAATATCAAACCCCAGAGAACTAGTCGAAATAAAATTAGTAATATCCCTACCAAAATCTTTGTAACACTGGTTATTTAACTTGCCGAACAACTCTTGTAGACCAAGTACGTCGGACTGGAGGTACAAAAGGCACTCCTTTCTCATTTCATCCCCCATATCTTCCCATCTACAAGCCTTACTGTGATGAAATTCTCCCTTTTGTACTTTACACCCAAAATCGGACAGTGCCTGACTCAAAGAACTACCTATGTGTTTCATCAGATCGAAACATCGGAGCGTACCTTTTTGTAACCCAATTATACTCCCATTACTATAATAAATTTTTCCGGAGCTAACCCCATTTTATTCATACTCTTAATCAAGAAGTAGTGATCGAAGTTACTCCCGTTATAAGCATTAATAACGAGCTCACTAGTTTTACTCATCACATATCGTACAAAATTGTCGACGCAATCATCACCAGCGTAGTAACAGAAAACTCCGTCTTTTTCCACAAATCCTAGGATGTACGGGGTATGAAACTCGTGACCGTCGACAATTTTCGTATAAGTCTCTATATCGTAGTGAATTACGTCGGGGTTTAGCCCTTTATTCTTCATTGTCCTCCGGATCAAATACCTACCCGTTTTCTGTATTACTGCCTGATAATAACCAGATTTGTTATCGTTGCACTTGTGCTTTTTCTTATATCGAGTACCGCAACGAGAGCAAACAACCGAGCAAGTATGCTTTTCCCCAAAATACGTATCGCCACAAGATAAACACTTCTTCTTTTCTTGCTCGATAATAAGACTGTAATGACCCCCGGCTAGTTCTACGTTGGCGAGGTGCTCTTTGTTATGGTGCTCTATTGTCTCTTCACAGAATAAACCGACAGGTATCTGGTACCTTTTTATTATGTCCCACGCTACTGGGAACGGGATCGGCGTTTTAGGGGCCAAACCATATCCCCTTCGTATCTCATCACAGAAAGTGATTGTAGGATTGAAATCTGGTTTTATTTTTTGCAAGCACCGGAAAAAACAGTTATTATTGGTCGATAATGGGCGTTTCCTTTTAACCCCATCTACTATCGTCTACGAATAATCCCTATTCCAGCATCCACCACTGGGTGGTCTCACCACTTTTATTTTAATTCCTATGATTTTGTGTACATAATCCTCATTTGGAGGCAGAGAAAGGTTTACGTACTGCTGATAAAGTGCGACAAAATCACCAAACTCCCTTATAAGAAACGAGTTCATACTCTTGGTGGTATTATATTTGTAACTTGGTGTGCTACCAGTATAGACAAATTTTACTAGTACGTCAGCGCCATCAGTAAACCCGTCTGAAACGACGTGATCCAGTCTTTCTATTATTAACCTCGATATCACCCCTACCTCATCACTAGTTAGTACTTCTTGGGGTCACTAATAGTGTACGTTCTAATTTCATTCTTTTCGTTATAATTCATATTTGTAACTTTTGAATGATTTTTTATTCTACAAATCGCTTCCGAGGAGCCGCAGAGTTAATATGGTACTTTTTGGTCGAAATACAAAGGAGTTTGTTACATATCGCACAGTAAAATTTGTGGGAGGCGTAATATTTCTTTTGATGTTCATTGTGGGCTTGTTTTCTTTCGATATCTGTCTCATATAGTTTTCTTCTTCCCATTTTTATAGTATAATTTTAATCTACAATAAGCGATTAATTCTTTTTTGGACTTTTGTACCATTGCCCAATATTTTCCCAATTTTTGATGCGACACTTTCGTCGGCATACTTTTTTATTTCTTTTATCAATGCACCTGATTTTGCAACTGGTGTTTTCCTTGGTGCTATTTTATCTGCTACGTACTCTCCCACTTTTTCACCGAGTTTTTTACTCCCAGTGTCTAATGCTGCAATGGCAGATTTCTTTATTGTCTCTTTTGCCAGTTGCTTTACAGCAGTACTAAATAGACCACCACCTATTTGTTCTCTCGTTACCGGGTCAACAAAAACATATATTCCTAACTCCTTACTATATACTTTTCTCATTTTTTCTTACCGTTTATATTTCTCTCAGAATAAAAGTAAAACTGGTGTCAACACCATTCAGGTCTATATTTCCTCCGTCTGCGTCGGTCACCCAAACACGAATCGAGTCAATCTTTGTCTTTTTCACTCTCGAATATCCTATGTGGTACGGTGTTCTCTCGAACGGGTAACTACGAGTTAGATTTGCAGTACTAAAGACGTACATTACGTCACCCGACTTACCGTCTACAACGGAACTAGTGATCAAATCGCAATGAATATAAATACTATCTATCCCGTTAGTGATATTGGGTAATTTGTTTCCGTATTCCGTCTCCTTTACTATTTTTTTTTCGAACCCGATTAACTCGGCAAAGTTCCCATCTCTAAAGTCTAGTTGCGTATTTTCCTTTAGTGTGATTAGCACCTAAAAGCTCGTCAGATCAAAGTCCAGCCTAATTGGACTGTCTTCGACTTTGTCGTTTACCGATAGAAATTCCGCTATATAAGAGGATATGTCCCCGTAGCTGTAGTTACCATCGGCAAACGACAATTCCTTGAATGTACTCCCAGAATCAAGACTATACTTTATTTTCTTGTTACCATAGAACTCAGAAATATTATACCAACTGTAAGTCATACTATTTATTTGGGATAGGCCGAAGGCATACTGCCTATTCTTATCTAGTACCAAGGGTTCTTCGAACTGGGTCACAAAATCAGAAGGGGTGTTTTTCCCTTTTCTTGCCGCATAACTAGAAAGTGTTATCTTTTGATCCATTTTTTATTACTCAAAATATTTTCTATAAATCCCTTCATGCTGTTCTTCCGTTATATCCCCATTCTCCAGAAGAGTGTCCAGAATGGACATTCCTTCGTTTACTAGTTTGTCACTGGTATTGCCAGACTCGATACCAGCAATCAGAAGCTCTAGCCGATCTACAAGACTAGTCGCGCCACACAAAATATTCTTGTATTTGCCACTTGTCTTTACCAGAGGGTGTGATGAAAGAGTGACTATTTTTCTAAATATCCGCTTTGCAGAATCAGAATACGCTTTTTTGGGATTGTACCTCTTTGTCACTAGGTCGACGAAGTCGTCGTCCACCCTTTCGTCTACTACTTGTTGTCCTTTATTGTCTAGTCCGTACAACCTATTATATTCGAGAGGCTGTTCCAAATCCAGCAGTAGATCAGTAAAGGAGCCGGTAGTGTCTATTTTGTACGACCCTTTGGATGTCAGTCCTTTCCCAATTTTCCCCTGCAATTTCTGGTAATACTTTCTTTTTTTGTCCAGAAGAAATTGGATATCTTGTGGAAATTGCGCCTCGGAGTTCAGTTTTCCCAGCGTCACATTCATACCCTTTGCCCTCCTGTTCTTGTCTTTGTTATCCAGGTAATCTTTATTTTCTAGTTGTTCCTCGGCATCATACTTACTGATATTCACGCCACCTGCTCCCATTTCTACTATCTCCGGTTCCTCCGGTTCCTCCAGTTCCTCTATTGCAAGAGGAACCGGAGGAACAGGAAAATCCTTAATATTAGGTACTAGTTGACCAACTTGTGGTGTTATCCTTGTTTCTATTGCTTTCGTTACTGGTTCAAAGAATTCCTTGAGTCTACCCGACCGTACACTTTTTCTTATTTTTTCTTCTTCCTTCTTCATTTTGAAGTCCTGTACCGCTTTCTCTGCTTTTGACTTCTTTTGAGCTAGTTCGTCCAACATTTTTTCTTCCTTTTATAAAAGATAAGTAATAAAAATGGGTATATTTAATGAAATATCTCAGACGGTTTCAGGAGGTCCGGTAGGACAAGCGGAGACTAATTTTGATGTAGTGCTAAGTAAGTATGCGAGCAAGACTCAGTTAGATAGAGTGAGTAGAGAGTGTTTCCGTAAAGGACAAGATTTGGATATGGGTGGGCACAAAATCATAGGTCTTTCACCCGGTTCCGGCAACGACCACGTAGCAACAATAAAGCAAATAAGCGATACTTTCTTTCCTGCGGTAGCGCGTAAAGACCTGGACATGAATAAGAAGTATATTAGGGGACTCGAGACCGACTTAGATGACCCAACCTGTGCGGTAAACAAGAAGTCGCTGCAGCAGCAAATAGACACACAGAAACGGAACTTTACAGCGGAGTTAAACGTCTTGGCTAGTAAGGCTTTTGTTGCTGCAAGTGAACGAGAACTAGGAAAAGACTTGCACAGTCAGTTTCTAAGACCAATTCACCTATCACAACTTGAGAAAAAAATAAGTACTGTTTATACTAAGACTGAGGTAGACGCCAAATTTGATGCACTAGACCCAGTTTATACTAAGACTGAGGTAGACGCTAAATTTGATGCACTAGACCCTGTTTATACTAAGACTGAGGTAGACGCTAAGCTAGCCGAATATGAGGGTTATACAAAAAGTGAAATAGATGCTTAAATGCAGGATAACAAGAGAGGATTAAGGAGATTTTTCGAGAAAACAGGAGGAAAGAAGTACGAGAAAAAGAAAGCTGCATCATTTCTTGCAAGAGTGAAACCCGGATATTATGATTTTTCTACGAACACAAAAGTCAAGTGGTTATCGGACGAATCATATAACAAGGACGATCTCGACAACTGGAAACTAACCCTAAACCCGACGGATGAAACTCTTTATTTGTTTGGTGCGCATCTAATATTTGAGGCGCCAGAAGAGCGCGTATCTACTAACCACATTAAGATCATGTTGAAAATAGATCAATTGAGCGCATCAAAGGAAATATCTTTCACAAAGAACAGATGACAAGGACGAGATAACACTTTTTCATATCGAGAAAATAAGAAATAGCGCTACTTGTTCACTTCTTTTTAACCATGATATTTACAGG
>MJUU01029580.1:336398-353724 GCA_002080025.1 Modiolus philippinarum | reverse complement strand
ACAAGTGTGGACCCAAATTGATATCTCACCCGTCCCTACATGGCCGCAAAATTGATGTGAAAACTCAAACTTACTAAATCAGAAAACTTAGCATGTTCACTAGACTTTGAAATTAGGGTAAGTGAAAAAGCAACATAGCAGACTGTACTGAATCACCCAAAACAAAAATGCCAAATGTCAGTGACCTCCTACTGATATATTCTGAAAAACCAAACATGTTCACTAGACCGTGAAAATGAGGTCAAGGGCTAAAGCCAAAAAGCAGGCTGTCATGTTCCATCTAAGACAAACCCACATACCAAATATTGTTGAAATATATAAATAATTACTGGGAAACTGAACATTATCGTGAAATTAAGGTCACAAACAAAAGCTATATAACAGATTGTTAAGTACTACCCAAGACAAACTATATACCAAATATCATTGACCTACCACTTATAGTTACTGAGAAAATGACCTAATTTCAAACTTGATATGCTCACTAGACCGTGTAATTGAGGTCAAGGACAAAAGTCATATAACATACTGTCATGTACTACCTAAGACCAACCTACATTCCAAATATCACTTATAATTACTGAGAAACTAAACTAAGCACAAAAGCTTTACATGTTCATTGGACCGTGAAATTGACGTCACAGACAAAAGCCATATAGTAGACTGTCATGTAATACCCAAGACCAACCTACATACCAAATATCATTGACCGACCATTTATAGTTACTGAGAAATAAAACTTGTTGTTTCTCAAAAACAGTAAATGCTACCTCAAATATGTCGACATACTACAGTTGCGCAATTTTATTAACAATAACATAAAACAAACCCCGTCTCAATAGGGTAAAAAATAAGGATTCTACAGTCAAAAACAGGAAATTTCATCCCTTTTTAACCTCTGTGACCTTGACCTTTGACCTGACCTGATTTTGTTTTTGCATATTTATGTTCCTCTTGAGTAGACCTATCAACAAACAGACAGAGAGGACGAAAACAATATGCCCGTCGATCCTCGATCTGGGGGCATAAAAGTGGGAAGGCCATAAGACCAAAGACATAATTTACAATGAAAGGATATGGAGTAAATGAAAATGAGACAAAGTCTCAACAAATACAAGAAATGGAACACCGCTATTATTTTTGTTCTCAATCCTAAAGTCACATTAGGTCTTTAACAATAAGCTTTGTTCATACCTCCAAGTTAATGATACATTAAAAAAAATTACTAAATAACGACAGTACTGTAAAATTAATATGCCAATTCCATCAACTAACTTATGTTCCCTTCAGTGAACATCAAATCAAAGCATTAGACAAAAATACACAAGAACGTAGAAAAGTGATAGAGAGCAGATAGCCAATATTGCTAATTACTGAAGTTATAACTAAAATAATGTCTCTTGAGATCTAATGAAGCATTTGGAAGACCTCTTCAAAATGTAGGCTCGTACATTGTAGACTAATGAGTGACATCAAGTTAGAAAGCATGTTCAATTTTTATTCAATAGACCATTTCATGGTCATCGGAGCCATATTGAATTCAGAAAAGAGGTAGAAATGGTTAAAAAAAGCGGGAAACTATCATGGTTACAGAACTGTTGGTCAGCAACACACATATACCTTCCCGTACTTTTACACCATTTTTCTCCTCTTTACAGAAAATCTGCCCCGTATCCAACATGGCTGCAATAACCGTGAAATGATCTATTATAATAATAATCGCTGACTACCCTAGATAATTTTTTCACGTAAAATGTGATATATCATGTCGAGTGAAGCAAAGATACCCCCAACTTCTGCTCATCATAACAGCACCAACACATGAAGTTTACATCTCCCAACTCATTCGCAACTTGAAGGCTTGTGGTCAATACAGCAACTATCTTGATAGAGCTCGATTGTTCACAAATAGGCTACTTAAAAAGGGTATGTTATTCATAACTTGAAGCCATTACTACATAAGCTTGACGGTCGACATCACGATCTTGTTGACCGCTACGACATATCTGTTTCCCAGGTGACAACAGGTCTTTTCCTTTACTTTAAAGTTTATTTTCCTCTGTTGGATTTGAATATAAGTACAACCGGATTTAACATGTTCAACACGGCGGGTGTCTTATGATAAGAAGGAGATGCTTTCTCTACCGGTGCACCCGATCTTGTAAGCCCAAAAAGTGTCCTCTGAAGTTGTGTCCAGGTGTGTTGTATTTCTATATTGAAAACTTCCAATGAGATCGTAATAAATCACTCCAGCGTTTTATTCCGTTCTTGGACTTTATTATAGGTAACAATTGTTAGACCTGACAGTGTTTTTTACAGCGGACACTTTTAATACAAAAAATACCGAAGTTGCATAAAAACAGTAAATTTGGTTATGCTGTACACGTGTTTCAAGGAGTAACCTCTCATCAGCAGCATTAAAATCAAATAATATGGAAAACCATGGTCCAAAAGTTATCAAGATAGAAGTACTCATTTCCAAAAATTTCGAAAAAGGAAGCCAAATCCAGCACGAAGGACATCTACCGAGTGCCATACACGGAATGAAGCCTCAGTATTTTTAAGTGGTTAGAATTTTGATAAAATTAGAAAATTTCTATAACAAGCAAGGTAAAATTTTCGTGTCAGACAAGTCTGACTATTGGGCTGGTGAATACCCTCGGGGACCTCTGGTCCTCCAGCAGTGGCATCGGCCCAATGGTTCAAAATACAAAAAATACCGAAGTTGCATAAAAACAGTAAATTTGGTTATGCTGTACACGTGTTTCAAGGAGTAACCTCTCATCAGTAGCATTAAAATCAAATAATATGGAAAACCATGGTCCAAAAGTTATCAAGATAGAAGTACTCATTTCCAAATATTTCGAAAAAGGAAGCCAAATCCAGTACAAAGGACATCTACCGAGTGCCATACACGGAATGAAGCCTCAGTATGTTTAAGTGGTTAGAATTTTGATAAAAACAGTAAATCCTACACTCTCACCATTGTTTTTTTATTGGACACATGTTGTTCAACTTTGTATGTGTGTGTCTTCATTTTTCTTTTCTGTGTGTATGGTATGTCTTTGTTGTTGTTGCTTTTATTGTTTGTTTTTTTAAGTTGGCATAGGGTCTGTAAGTCTCGTCACGTGACACCGAGATTTCATGATAAAATTGAAATTTGAAGACTTCTCCCGCCAAAAGATGACGTTTAAGGATTATGACGTTTATTCTTTTGTTTAGAACGTCATATATAATCGTGCAAAATGTAACTTCTGGGTACAAAAATTGTACCCGGAAGTTTTAAAATTCGACGAGACTTACAGACCCTATTGTCGTTGGATTGTTCGTTTTTGGACTGACGGTTCGGTTCTCACTTACTTTGTGGCTATTTGTAGTAAAATACGGTATAGATCATGAAGTCACATGTTTGTCTGAAGATTTGCGGTGGGTGTTGATACAAAAGGCAACAAGACATGTTTATGGTACAAAGGAGTTCAACAGGTAGCACAGCTTATCGCCCGACAAGGAGGAAATTCAATAATACTTCTTTTAATCTGCCAATTTAGTTATAATGACTACTTCAAGTTTATAAGAAAATGGTCATTGTTATACTGCTCTTTTAGTAGTTTTATCCGAGAAAAGATTAAATCTATGTCAGATTGAGTTGATTCGAAAGTAAACAATTCTTTATTGAGGACTTGTTTTCGAAAAGTAAGACATGATGATATTATTTGTCTGCATTTTACATATAGTAACAGTACTTAAAATCGTTTTGTACAAAAAACGTATTAACTTAATTGAATCACCTATCAAAGGACTGTGCATTTTTCAGATGATTCGGCACAATTGGTTAGATGAGTCAAATGTGTAATTATAGCAAATTTGGAAAGTGATCAAAAGTTCATCAGAAATGAAATATGATCAAAACTAATACTTAAAATACCTTAATTAAAGCAAAATAGAATACAAATATTTAATACATACCCATTATACAATGACGAGATAATAAATACAACAATGAATTTATACATGAATACTCTTACGTTTTCCATTTGTAACAAGAAGAGTTCGTGAAATATAAAAAAATTGATAAATCAAATCTTCTATAATGTATCTTGCTCGGTAATCCAAGTATAGACCCAAGTCACCTTTTGATAAACGTGGTTATGTCGAAGAGATAACGCAATATATACATGTATACATATAGATCATTATATATTGTTATCAAGGCCAAACTATAAAGTGTTGTTGAGTCATTATTGTATAACGAAAGTTTATGGGCAACGATTGAATCTCCCCCAAAAAAGAAAAGAAAAGAAAAAAACAATACAAAACAAAACACACAAAAAAAACAACAAAAAAAACAAACAAACAAACAAACAAAAAAACAAACAAACAAACAAAACAAAACAAAATGCAAACAAAACAAACAAACAAGTACACAACAAAAACTTAAAGCTCGGAAACGGCAAGAGCTACTTCAATTCCGTTGACATACAATAAAAAAACTTATACCTGGATGACGCTTAGGAAAATATTCTATCGAAAAATAATTTAACCAATGGAAAGTATTTGACCCTTATAGGTCGGAAACAGTGGGAGCTATGCCAAACCATTGACAAACTACCGAAAGCTAACAACAAGAGGGACCTTCAGAAAAAAAAGAAAAACCCTATGAAAATCCAATAAAAAATATTTCACAAAAATTAAAACTGCAATTTTGACCCCTTTGACCTCTTAAGGACATGTTAAGAGCTATACGAAATCCATTGACATACTACCAAAAGTTTTCAACAGAAGTAAAACAAAGAAAAACAATCTCCAATGGAAATCTAATGAAAAATTTTTAAAAATTAGGCAATCTGTACATTTGCAATTTTGACCTTTATGGTCCTTCATAACTTTTAAGAAAACGAGTTACCAAAAATCTGAAGGTCGAAACCTACGAAGGGCAATTGAAATTATTAAACACCATCAAGTAACATGCCCAGTCTAACAAATTTTCATTGAGTATCCTTTTGGTATTACCTGTTACAACAGAATTATAAATTATGTGTGTTTTTTATGGTTTGATTTTGTATTATGTTCTACAAGCGACAGTCGTAATAATGCATGTGGAATGTCTGGTGTAATCAAAT
This sequence comes from Modiolus philippinarum, assembly GCA_002080025.1. NCBI lineage: Eukaryota > Metazoa > Mollusca > Bivalvia > Mytilida > Modiolidae > Modiolus > Modiolus philippinarum. Next base: position 348,604 of record MJUU01029580.1, on the reverse strand, counting down.
CAGGTTCGTTTCATTATTTAGTACAAAAAGGGTAAAAATCCTATGATTTTATTGGAGAATCTGACGTCGAACAGTTATTTGTCTTCCTTGACAGATGGATACTATACTTGACGACATAACTATACCTCACGTGACTTCCGGTTTACTATACCTTTTTCCTTTCTGGTGCAAATTTCTTTTATGTACTAAAGTTTTGAAATTCAACCCTCTGCTTCAGTTTTCCTGTAGTATTGTCTTGTGATATTGCCTTCGCATGTCGGCTCGTGTACTATACGCACCAGACAACATTTAAGGAAAACGATTCCCTCAGAAGAAAACCATAATTGATAATATGTATTGTCTTCCTTGTATCAAAACTTCCTTGTCCAGTAAGTAATTCGGTTATTACTCTTACATTTTAGATAATATTTTTTATCTTTTTAAAGAAAGAAACCTAACCCTGATTATGTTTAAATACAAAATGTGATTTGAATTATGTTTTCTTATATGCGTTATTAATTAAGGCACGTCAATAACCCTCACCATTTGACAAATGAGGGATTTGATGTGGAAACATTAGCCTTGTACTATATGTTTGTATGACTTTGACGGGTGCCACATATGAATAGGAAAAATGAAAGGATATGGAGTGAATGCACATGTGACAAAAACTCACACGATACATAGAAAACTCCAGTTTATCAAGGACAGGGCTTTTATTCCTGTCTACATCTTGANGTCGCCTGAGGGTCTTCAACCAGAGGTGAACAATATTCACCCCCTCAAGCGAGATCACGAAGGCCCCTAGCGTGCACTTAAGCGGTATTCTTGACAAAAATTATATAAAGGTCACTACACTATGATGATATAAAGATTTTTAGGGGTTCACAGTGTTATCGTGAATTTCTTTTTGGCATTTGTATCACGTTCGTTTTGTCATCGTCGTTTAATATGTTGTTTATCTGTCTTTATATTGCCATGTATTTAGGATGTATGATTTTATTTGGTTGTTCGTAAATTTAGATTTTTTTTCATATCAAGGCTTTTGTAATCGTGTTATTATTACAGACCAAGCTTACGGATAGGAGAATGCATGGCTACCACATAGCCCACGGTATGTTTCCTCCAGGTCAAGCTTCTAGACTAAATGTTAGTGTTGGTACCAACTCTGTCTGTCTAGAGTTCATATCGTTGTTTACATTAGTCTTTCCTCTTTCATTCGTGTTTTTGTTGTGCAGTTCTCTTGTGGATTGTGGCCTGTGATTGTAATTTTCAGTTATTATAGACGTTTCCCGAATCTTTTTAATTTTAATCTTGTTACCATTAGTATTATTTTACTACCTTTTTACTTTTCGATTGGCTGGTTCATGTTTATGTTATGCATCGATAGGTACGTGCAATGAAAATTCTCACAGGTAAATTGTCTGACGTTCGACAGTACGAAACTGTCGATTTGCCAGTCACATTGAGGAGACGTTAACGTTTCTTGCTATATTGTCATTTTCATTATTTTTAGATATATTGTTAAACAAGTGCCGAGGATTCCAAAAAATGACAAGACAATATTGTATCGCCGATCTTGTTTCCATAGAAATCGACCTTAAACATTTATCATTTTTGCGTTTTTTTTGAAGAAAAATTAAGGTCTAGTTTTAAAATTAATTGAGAAAGTATTTCTCATCTACTCGGTACCAGAGCAACAGAAAAACAAAGTTAAGGTTTTAAGGATTTACAGAAAAAATGATTTGATTTAAGAAATTATGTTATATTTTACTAAATTAAAGAGTATGTAGCACGTATTGCGAAAAAATTTGCACGAAATGTGGAATAACACAGTCAAATTTACAATATTTTAAAGACTTCTCATTTTGTCGATTTTATGAAATTCGGATATTGTGTTCTAATAATAATAAGCTACTCAAAAACGACAAAAACAATATAGGTCACCGAGTTAGTTAAAGAGTAATTCATATAAATTTGCAACGTTTAACAAATCTCCCGTTGGTAACCCGCATATGTCCGCCAAACTGGAAGGCACAAATTACCTTTCCTTAAAAACAATGGGTATTACTTTATGACGTTACAGTTATCAACATCATATTCCCGGGAAACATTGCCTTCGTCTGTGTTTTCTATTATCTCCCCTGAAACTCAGCTTGAAGACTTATCTTACTGAGAGACATGAGTAAAGCTCATTGCTGAAGGCCTTATGGTGACTTCAAGATGAAAAACAGCAATATAAGCGTTGTTCCATTGTGTTTTACCATCCATTGTGTTTTACCACGTATTTGTGTATTTACTTCATATCTTTTTCTTGTTTAATTAATTTTTTCAAATTAAGTTCTTTATTTTGACCGAATTTCATGGAAATTGATCAGAAGTAACTCAAATTTATGTTGGTTTTTAATACATAACTCATTCAAAACTGTAAGTCTGATTCCAACCAAACTTTCAGGATATGTTGTTCACCTTTTAAAGTTGTACATCTTTTACTTAAAATTAAGGTTTTACAGATTTTAGAGTTTCATAGAGCCCAAATAACGCATTTATAAATATGGTTTGTTGATGCTGATCTGCATCTCCATCGATCACAACTATAAGTCAGATTTCGACCAAACTTGCAGCAAATGTTTTTCACTTGGCGTACTTGTGCACCTGATACTTAGAATTTTGGTTTTACAAATTTTAGTGGTTCACAGTTCCGAAATAGTTCATTTTTTTAATCTGGTTTCCTCACAACTATAAATCAGATTCCAACCAAACTTGCAGGGTATGTTGTTTGCCTAATGCAGTTGTGCAACTGATATGTAAAGTGTTGATTTTAGAGGTTCACTAAGCCAAAATAGCTCATTTCTTAATTCGGTTAGTTAATAAAGAACTTCTTCAAAACTGCCGGTCAGATTACAACTAAACTTTTAGTATATATTGTTTACAAATTCTGGTAGTGCACATCATACTTAAGATCATTAGAGGTTCACTCTTGAAAACAACTTATTTGTTGACTTGTTTAGTTAATCTGCAACTCCTTCAAAACTTACAGTCAGATTCCAACCAAACTTTCAGTATATGTTGCTTACTAATTAAAATTTTGGTTTTCACAGATTTAGGAAATTCAACCGTCAACATAGCTCCTTTGTTGATTTGTTTAAATTTAGTATGTTTATCTGTAACTCCTTCAAAACTAAAAGTCATATTCAAACACATATGAAGGATATGTTTAGTTGTGCACCTGCAACTTAAAATTTTGATTTTACAGATTTTAAAGGTTCATAGAGCAAAAAATGGCTCTTCTGTAATGTAGGCGACATAAGTGTTCCATGAAACACAGGTCGATTTTTTATTGTCAATGCATGACTACTACTTTCACATTATGCATTTTGTAAATTTGTTTCTCTAATAGAATCTTTGTTTGTGTTCCTACGTAAAATATGAAATGTCAATGTAACATAATACCAATATTTTTCTAAACGTTTATTAAAGGGTATTGAATAATAATAATAACAACAATAATAGTATGCATATAAAAGCATGATGTGTGCATATGCCTATATAAGTTAATATTTTACGAAAGGATATGGAGTAAATGAACATGAGACCATAACACATATGTTAACTCCTACTGAAATAATTTTAATGAGCTGTATGGCCATTTCGGAAATTAATTCCTCATCAGCAGCACTAGAACCCAAACAAAGGCAATCCATAATTTCAAAAAGTGTTTAAAATGCATAAAACCAAACGAAATCCGAATAATCAGTAATATCAAATATAGCTAAGGACAAAACTACGATGGAGGGAGTTAATCCTTAAATTTAAGAATTTACATAAATTTAAATAATAGTAATTGGACAAAGTGTACAAATGAGATATTATCTTATGTACAAGTATACCATATCTAAGAAAGAAAAGATGTATTGAGATGAAACAGCTACTGTGCTTAGAATATATATGAAATATGTTGCCATGGTTTACGAAAAAAACCCAAATAGTGGTACTTATTGTTTTAAACTAAGATAACGTACTTAACCATAAAAACAATGTCAATGATAGGAAATATGTCAGATCATTTCATATTTCCATATGTTTTCTCTGACAAAATATAAAAACTTATGGTGCCTGCTTAAACATATTTTTATTTACATCTTTTCAAATTATTTTATTGCATGGAAATTTCCTAACTGTCTCGTTAAGGCAAAAACAAATGTGTGAAAAGAATACCAAACCAAGTCGGGTAAAAATATAGCTGTTGTGTGTATTTGTAGTCCTACCTCACAAAACCATGACTGCAGTCAAATTAATGCTTAAAAAGTTATAAAATATAAGGTACAGTTTTAATTTGCTAAACATGTACACGAATTACTATTTTCTTATAAATAATTTTAAATCACACAAACATGAATATTAGAATCACGGATAAATACAGCGTTAAACAACATATAAAGTAAATGGGTACAAACTAAGACGAAAATTTGGTCGGCGTTTCTTATTGCGTCGCCTGAGCTTTAAGCGCACATTTTATTTCGCATATCTCTAAAATATATCTTGCAAAGTCCATAGCAAGAGACGCTTAAAACGAAAATATAAGTGTTTATGAATGTGACAAAAAATATTGCAAAAGTTAACCATCGAAAAATCTAAATGAATTGTATTTTGTTGAAGCAGAGGCAACATATCTCTTCGGCAATATATGTCTCTTCTGTACAGCTAGTACAAAACATGAATAAGGGGGCCAGCTGATAGGTAACGCAGTGAATGAAAACTTTCAAAGCGGCAACTGAAATTCTCTTTTTTAAAAATTTTTTGACGTATAAAAACCTGATTAGGTTCAACACAAAAATAAAAAGATGCTATAATTACAAAGATGTAATACTGATTAATACGTATAACACTTATAATAACACAAATATAATGTTATATACAGATTTCCTCTAACTTGATTTAGCCATATCACATGGATCAATGTCTTGGTATTTTTCCCTATCACACCGTTCCTGATTTATGCTTCAGTGTCTTCCTTCATTTCCAGCCTCGTTTTAAAGTCCTTAATTTCTAGTTCGTCTGACGAGTCGTACACCGGGTTATCGACAGCTTTGCCTTTTTTCATATCAATGCCAGTTTCATCATACAGTGGTGGTTTCTCATCAATTGTATATTTCGGTGGGAGGATAAATTTAGTAGAATATCCATAGGATGGTGGTGGGGTATTTGGCGTTGCATACAGAGCATTATCATAAGAACTTGCTCCATGTGCTTGTGGTGTCTTTTTGCGTTTTGTTCGACGACACCAGGCAGCCAACAGAAGGAAAAATACCAGAACAACCAAGGCAGCCATGATTCCAGCTAAAATACCTATAATTCAAAGTATTCATGATATTTTTGCATGTTTGCGTAAAATTTTCAATACAAATAAAACATACTTGCTTTAACGTACTATATGAGGTATGAACAATGCTCACTGTTGAAGGCATCATGATGACTTCAAGATGAAGAATAACAATAAAGGCGTTGTTCCATCGCGTCTTGGAACATTGAACATATTTATTAATTCTAAGTATCTATTTTCTATTTTGAGTATGAACCAGCAGAAAAAGCCTTAAAAAGTCAAGATTCATTGTGTAAATACTGAATGGTAAATCCTGACACTTTTTGAATCATGAAATTCATTCGCTGCAATAATTATGCAATGAAATTATTTTACATAATAGAGATTTAATTACAGTTTTTCCCTCAAATTTTTATACTTTGTAAACAATTTAGATTTAGAAGGTAAACCAAATGCGTAGTATACCGATATAAATATACCACAGAAGTTATTTTAAATAACAAATCGAGTCTCAAAATATGTTGTAAAGGTAAACTCAAGGTTTAATCTTTGTCGGTCATCTCATTAGGAACATCTTTATGAGATACGAGTTTAAAAATCTATTTACATATTATAGAAGTTTTGATGAAAAAGTCATGCTTCACTAAATTTTGTATTCGATTGAACATTCATTCCTCATTACATTTGGTGACATTTCATTAAGTCCACACTTTTTAAACAGGTAGTACATTTCTTATATGATTGACAATGGTAGACAATACAACTTTTCCGATATAGAGTGAATACCTATTCAGAAACAGATTTCTCTCAATGTAATAGGAAGGGTAACAGGAAACATCTACGATGGCTATAAATTACAATTACATGCTATATTCAACTAGGGAACTACACAGGAAATACTCAACTAAGACAGAAGACAAACGTGAAACATCGATAGGAACTCGAAACGAGAATTCAGAACGATTAAATTGATGTTTCTTTTGCAACTAAGTACATATTTTGTTACAAGGGACGTGAAAAAAAATAAAGGGATATGTACATTTCTGAATTATTAATAAGAGGTTTCACACAAATAATCATATAAAGACCGCATTCCGATTCAAGCCAAAAGCCGAGAAACTGTGCCTGTTTCCTTAAATTTTGTAATTAGGTACACCTTTCGTCTAACAAGAAGTGGACCGATAATAGATAGAAATATAAAGGCTGCATAGCAAGTCCTCATATAAAAGCAAAAGAAATACGACGAAAAGTCATATGCTTTGCAACATTTTTTAACCAACTCCACATTTCGGGAAATAAGAAGGTACATATCAAACAAAACTGATGACAGGAGGGTCCTCACAAAAAATCCTATTATTGCAGCATACAAAGCTTGAAATGAATTCCCCTAAAACCTTTGAAAATATGACGAATTATTAACTTTTTCTCTATATATTGTAACGAATTCCGCTTTTCGCAAAAAAAGGAAATACAAGACAAACAGGAGTGAAAATAGGAAAGTATTCGCCCCAAAAGCAATCCAACCCGTATAAGATATGCGAATTGTAACGGAAATAATTGCAGTTTAATTGACGGATGGAAAATGTAAATGCAGTATTGACTGGAGATATACTTACATTAAATAATTTAAAAATTAACATTTACCAGCGTCATACTGTAAAAGGGGATATTTTCGCGTGGTCTAAATTTCGCGATTTTGATTTTTAAACCTATTCGCGCGGTTTTATTTTCGCGATTCTCCCGTTTCGTTATATATGTATTGAAAACAAATTTACGCGATGGGGAAATTTTCGCGAATATGTGCTAATCGCGAAATTAGCGAAAATAAAGCCCTCGCGAAAATTTCCCCGTTTACAGTACATAACGCATACATAACACGTAATTTGAAATCAAAACGCAACGATTGTAACAAAAATATATTCATACAAACTTACTAAACATATGTTTTTTGTCTTTATCATCATCAGTCTTTACTTGCTCGACATTGGTGGTTTCTAAAAATGAGATTCAAGTGATGAAATATCATGCTTCTGACTAGTTACTAGTTACTTATGTTAGGTGACATTGATATTAGGACTGTGGTAATCGTCATATTTGGTCAGTTATCTGTATCTAAAATTGAAGGAAATGGAAAAGACACCCAAAATAACAGTTTTCCAATCTTTTTATGGCCCAGAAAAATAAGAACGATCAACACCATTATTCTTATTCAATATTTATAAATACAGGTTAGGAAATGTAAAAATAACAAACATTCGACATAATAGTTGACAAACCTCATAGTCATGTACAGACTAAGGCTAAAACATACCTTTCTATATCATTTCACAACGATTTTTTTTCAAAGGAAGAAGATCGAATTGTCAAAAATATAAAATAAAAGGACATTAAGATATTTCATCAAAGACATTTGTTTTGTATTCTGAAATATTGGACAAACATTATCTTATTTAAAATGCAGATGGTATAATCACTCACCTCTTTGGTGGATTCTAACTAAAAAGCTACAAAGTCCTAAACTGCCCTGATAATCGGTTGCAATGTATGAAACTATATGAGAACCAATTTTGAATCTGCTGTTATTTTCAAAAGGTGAATCAATTTTTTCATCCTTTACTGCAATGTTATCTGTTGCTCTTGGTTCGTCCCAACTTATTGTATCGTCTTCGAAAGCATCAATGGACGCAGGACATGACTTGTACTCCGGTGGATGGTTGTCTTAAAGAAAAAAATATATATATATTGAAGCTTATTGTGTTCAACTGTTAGACCATAATTTTCCTTTTTTAAAACAATTAACAATGACCAACTGACGTTTCAGAGTGTAATTGATGACTAATTTACGAACGCAAGCTACATCTACTAGCATGATGTTAACACACGCGTAACATCACGCAATTCCAATTTTGATGGTCATTATACCAATAGTTTAGCTCCTCTGCTTTTATTTACCAACCAAGTAGGTCAATTCTTTGATGCCGCTTTTGTTTCAAACTTTTGATAAATAAATTTAAGAAAATTTGGTTGTCTAAAACTAAGGAAATGAAAATATTTGTCCTTAGCTAAATTTCATTTAATTTTGACCTTTTTGTTACTTTTGTCTCCATTAGCTTTTATTTATCTTTTAGTTTTTTGTCTTCGAAATGAAGTGATTTCTTCTGCAGTTAACAAAGACTAGTCGTCAAAATGGCCACCCACAGACTATGTATTTACATTTACTTCGGTATTTAGTTATTTCGAAAACCGATTTTATTTGGAGACTTTTAATATCTAAATTTAAGAAATTTTTCTTTAAAACTAAGGAGTATCTTCTTCTTGCATAGCTCTGTCCTTATCTGATTTTGGTTTAGATTCTATAGGTAATGTGTTCACTATTATTATTTAACTCGTGGTTCGGTATATGGATTCCAATTGTTTTGATTTGATCTGCACTGAAGAGACATAACTTGTCGAAATGCTCATATACAGAAACTAAATTAACAGTAACTTCGGTATTTTGTAATTCGAAATAAAGAGTCGAAGAAATCAAGGTAGGTACTCACCATATACATGAACAGTAAATATACATGTAGCAAAACGACCATATATATCCATTTCAGATCTAACAACTATGATGTGCAGATTATCAGTACAGTTACATGGCTTGGCATAGATTATTTCTTTTGAGTACATGACTGTATACATCTTTCCATGACCATCAGACACAGTAAGCTTTACTCGTTGACGGATATCAACAAAACTGTGATGATTTGTAAATAACACAATTTTTTCTCTTGGACATGTATGGAATCTCGGCCCTGTAAAATATGCATATAAGACTTTGGCGTTCTTTGAAGTGTAACGGTTTTAAAAGGGGTTTTCTTTTTAAAACACTTAAACACCATTGCACTAGTAAAATTAAACTGATATTGCGTCATCACAAGAACTGTTTTATGGATACAGCATTTTACTCCTTCTTTCCTTGTTATTAGGCAATGGAGCCTTACTTGAGTTGTAAAAACTGGCATCGCTCTTAGTCATGTTTAAATATTTAAATTGTGCGCTAGTGTTCATTTTAGAAGAACTTACTTTTATGAAACCTTGTGTAGGTTATGTAAGTCTCATAGGCTTTTAAAACTTGTTTGCGTATTAGCGTTACCCGAATTGAATTAGCATAGAAACACATAGTATGATATATAAAAAAGTACTGATCATTCAAAAGTAAAAAATAAAAGTGACAATAAAAGTCCGAATCGATCAAAGGAAGAGACCAGTAAGGAAAATCCGTATAACATTCGACTGAATCAGGGGAACACAATCCGACACAGAACATTTTTGGTAAGCCGTCATAATCCCGACTTGGAACGGGCATTTTATAAATAAAATGGTGGGTTAAACCAGGTTTATTGATGCATCAACCTCCCGCTTATATGACGACTAACTAAAGCTTATGTGTGCACAGATTGTGTTAAATGTCAAAGCCATAATATTGTCAGGACGCACTACACTATTTCAATACGCCAATGTTTGACAGACTTTGGTGAATCTTGTTAAAACTTCGTGAATCACCAGTTTACGGGACTAACAAATATCATTTGACACAGATTGGAAAGCAATATGCAATATGCGATATAGCGTAAATGTAAGGTTTTCATCAAAATGTCAGGTCCAAGGTAAGTAAAAATGCAGCAGTACATTGAACTGAATAAATTTCAAAATTATTGTAAGCTTTTGGATGTTTGATTCCAGCGGGTGATGTATTCTTTAATTTGTAAATTGTTTGTAGCTAATCCAAAAGTATTTAACATCATATAAATGATTATTTTTAAGGAAAATAATGTTAACTTAAAATTGTATTCTTACCCCCAACCCCCCAACCCCCCCGTTCAAAAAGGTGAATTTTGTTTCCGGGAATTTCATAAATTTCTGGATTTTCACATCCGAGAATTTCTTTTTCAGTAAAAAACTACAGCAAGATCTAATATGCAATATATTTCAACATGGGCCATGTTCAAAGCTCCTCTTTAATCTTTCGGGCATGGCAAGTAGTATGAAACTAGCATAGGTACAAAAAAACTTGTATCTGGCTTAGGAAAAAATAACGTGGTATATATATTACTGAAATCCATAATTAATTTTTTCTTGTAATAATACTGTTTCAGTGCTAATTCACATACAAATGTATTGTAGGAACTTATCATTTTGATAAATACCTGTATTTGGTGGAACTGTTGTTCTCGTTGTTGGAGTGGTTGTAGTGGCTGAAAATCAGTTTCGTAGAAATTATATAAACATTTAAAATGTAGATATATTAAGCAAAAAGTTAGTAAAAAAATAATAAAAATTTTGAGGATTTTTCATTCTTTCATTTTAAACCTATCAGCAAATACCCTTAACAGATTGGTAAGCATTACTGTGTTTAAGATGTTAGCAATTTAAAAAGTGACTGAATCGTGAACTCCATCAGAATTTGTCGTTAGCATAGGACATGCGATGTTTATCTACAGAGGAACAAACAAAAATACCGAATAAACACATTATGGTTTAATAATAACTCCAATGTTTAAAGTTAATTGTTCAAATATGAAAAAGAAAGGAAATGGGGTAAATGTCAAGGAGACAACATCCCATATTCAGGGTAAAACGACCCAAAACAAAGCATTTAGGGTCACCGTACGGTCTTCAACACAGTGAGGAACCTCATACCATATAGCAAGCCCTAAGTGAATAAATCATGGAAAAAAACCACATTCAATAACCCAAATATCAAGACACCAAAATTTTATAAGAAGATACGGACAAGCCAATTACCAACATATTCCTGACTTGGGACAGGCGCACAAATTGCGGTGGGGTTAAACTCGTTTTCTTGGATCCAAACCCTCCCCCCATGTGTGGTGAATGGCAAAAAATAAATACACAAAAAGACTCACAGTAAAAATCAAACTAGAAAAAAGTCCAACTTATCAAGACGAGTACTCTTACAATGAAGTACATAAACATGAAGACAATACACACAGGTACTGTCCGGACAAATGCTCGCATTTACTGACAACTGGCTAAGGACATAATTTCCGTTGACTATGATATCAAGCCTTCTTACATATGAAACTTCAATTGAAATACTTTTAAATAGATTTGGTATAACATCATCAATTATGAAAGAAGAACATGATATTGTGCAATGCAAAATACTGCCAATATGAAAAATTGTTTAAATGTAGTTATGATGTAAAGCATTTAGGAGATGATCAATATTTTTGCCAGCAAAAACCAGAAGTAAAGATTTAACAACAATGCTGTATTTATATTCTTTATGAATAAGTTTGTTCAACGGATTAATAAGTTTGGAAGGGCAGTTTTTGAATTTATGCGCTTTGTAAATGATATTGCCATAGAAGTTTGGATGTGAAATGCCCTGATGTATAAGAGCCCTGCATGTAGAACAAAATTTTCTTAATAAGTCAATGTATCTATAATAAAATTTAGAGAAAGTTTTTATCAATTTATGATATATAAACCCTTGATGCAGAAGTTTTTCAGTGAGACAAAGATTTCGGTCGTTGAAGTCAGAAACATCACTACATACTCGTGCATATCGAACAAGTTGAAGTTGTGAAATGTAGACCCCGTAAGAAGGGGCTAACGGAACATCGACGTAGAGATGGGGAAAATTGACTATAGGGAAGGAGAAAATCATCCCTTTTATCATAAACCTTAGTGTTTGACTTTCCTTGATTTATTGATATATCGAGATCAAGAAAAGGAATATAATCACTGCTGCTATTGGATTTAATTAAAGTAAGTTCTGCAGGATAAATTTCATCTGTAAATTTAGAAAATTCAGGATTGTTTAAAGCCAAAATATCATCCAAATATCTATATGTATTGTTAAATTTATCCACTAAATGCTGTTTAGAAGGGT
>MJUU01029580.1:322694-335652 GCA_002080025.1 Modiolus philippinarum | reverse complement strand
TTTTTTTGTTTTCAGTCCCAAGATTTGGGTTACAAATTTCATTTTTCTTCTATTGAAAATATGTTAAAAGTATATAAAAACCTACTTGGGCACATCTTGCAACATATTCCAGGAAGAGTTATTGGTTTTTGACAATTGAGAACAGGACAGGTATCCGTCGTACATTGCCAACCAACTGTACCATTACTATGATAGTCACATGTACATGATTCACAGTCGTTTTTCCTGGTAACACTATAAAGTGGATAGGTAATACCATTACTATTACAAACTGTTGTCTGTGTCGTTGTAGGTGCTGGAGTTGTGGATTGATCTGCAATGTATACATGTGTATCAATATGTAGGCCAAAGTTGCAATTTGAGATAAACAATGAAAAGATATATAAAAAACACTAAAGTTGCGTAATAAACAATTAATTTTGTCATATTGTACACGTGTTTCAATGAGTAACCTCTCATCAGCATCATTAGAATCAAATAATATTGAAAGACATAATTCAAAAATAGTCAGAAAGAAGTACTCATTACCTAAAATATCAAATAAGAGGCCAAATCCAGAACTAAGGTCATCCAACGAGTTCAATACTCGGTATTTTAGAATCTTGATAAAAACACTAAATTTCTAAGAAAAGCAAGGTATTTTTTCACCAAAGTTGCGTAATAAACAATTAATTTTGTTATATTGTACATGTGTTTCAATGAGTAACCTCTCATCAGCATCATTAGAATCAAATAATATTGAAAGACATAATTCAAAAATAGTCAGATAGAAGTACTCATTACCTAAAATATCAAAATAAGAGGCCAAATCCAGAATTAAGGTCATCCAACGAGTCCAATCCTTGGTATTTTTAGAAACTCGATAAAAACTCTAAATTTCTAAGAAGGAAGGTAAAAAAAATTTTTTGTCAGACAAAGCTTGCGAATACCCTCGGAACCTCTAATCCACAAGCAGTAAAAGTGGTTTTAAAATACAACTAGAAAAACTTAGCAAAGATTACTTATACATACGTGCTTATGATTCCAAAAATAATAATAATTTGCAAAATAAAGCTTAAATCTTTTTTCAATATAAATCAGAAATAAATAACAAAATATCGAAGTTAGTGTCAATTTTGTTTCTGCATATGCGCATTTCGACAACCTATGTCGAAACTTTAAATAAATGACAGAAATTTGGCATAACGGGAAAACCCTCTAAAACATTAGGTTAAAAGATTTATAAAAGCTGAAGCACAATCGCAAGATGCACTGAGCATTCTGTAAAATTTTCAGTTATTTTCACCCAGCGATCAGTTAGGCGTTGTTGCAACAAAATAAGTACCAACATTGTACATGTGTGCTATCGGAAACTACAAAATCCATTAGATTCCAAATTTAAAATAGCTGATGAAGAATTTCATTTTGCATTGCAGATTCGAAGACAATTCATTGTATTTCATTGAGAAGTCTAGGAGGAGATTTTGATGTAAAGTGTGAACCCCAATGGCATATAGACGAATGAACGGAATGATTCAAAATAATTTCCCTTCTTAACATGCATATTATATTAAAACACATTGTCTGTAATATGCATAGTGTACTAACAGTTGGATATTTAGCTTGCTCGGATATGTAAATCACATAGGAACGATGCATTTAGTACAAAGACAACATCTCAAAAATAAAAGTTAACAAAGGGCTGCTATTGTACGTTAAATTGTTTATAGTTCGTGTTAAATATGTTCACTTACATTGAAATTTTAAAAGAATGTTCAGTGTTCCATTGTGCACAAACTATTTTAAAATTTGATTTGCTTTATTTTTTAATTTTTTAATTTTTAATTTTTTTTTCTGTAGAAAAATATGAAAAAGAAAGAAAATGGGGTAAATGTCAAGGATACAACATCCCATATCCAGGTTAAAACGACCAAAAACAAAGCATCTAGGGGTCACCGTACGGTCTTCAACACAGTGAGGAACCTCACACCAAATAGCAAGTCCTAAATGTACTTTGACTTATATCTAGTGATCACAACTCATAATTTCCACTGAGTGAAATATGAAATACACTGTAAAATTTGAAGCATCTTAATTGCATCATGTTATTGTGCACCCGCTTTTTTAAATTTGGTCTTTCCTTCTTTTTAAAATGGGCTACCTAGTTTGTGCCAACAACTTCCTCTGCACGGCTGAGTGATATACTAGTACACTGAAACCTTTGAAGAATTAAAAAATCACCATGCAATTGTGCACCAGTTTTTTTTATACGCCCGTCGAAAGACGGACGTATTATGGTATACCCTCCTTCCGTCCGTCCGTCTGTCTGTCTGTCTGTCCGTCCGTCCGTTACTTTTTGGTTTCCGGAGACTTTTTCTGTAACCGCTTGACATATTGATTTCATATTTGGTATATGAGTATACCTAGGTGAGATACAGATCAAGTTCGAATTTAGTTCCAGTTGGTTGATTTTGTACAGAGTTGTGGCCCTTGGACTTAGTAAAATTTTGAAAAATATAGGTTGCCGGAGTTTTTTTTCTGTAACCGCTTGACATATTGATTTCATATTTGGTATGTGAGTATATCTAGGTGAGATACAGATCAAGTTTGAATTTGGTCTTGGTCAGTTGATTTTGTACAGAGTTATGGCCCTTTGCCTTAGTGAAATTTTGAAATATATAGATTTCTGGAGTTTTTTCTGTAACCGCTTGACATATTGATTTCATATTTGGTATATGAGTTTATCTAGGTGAGATAAAGATCCAGTATGAATTTGGTTTTACTCGGTTGATTTTGTACAGAATTATGGCGCTTTGACTTTATGAAAGTTTGAAAATATAGGTTTCCGGAATTTTTTTACTTAACCGCTTGACATATTGATTTCATATTTGGTATGTGAGTATATCTTGGTGAGATACAGATCAAGTTGGAATTTGGTTCTGGTTGGTTGATTTCGTACAGAGTTATGGCCCTTTGACTTTGTGAAATTTAATTTGATATTTGTTAGGCCATGAAAAAAAAATTATTGGTTCTCAGGCCCTCCCTCATCTATTTGGAGGCTTGAAGAAAAGCCCCTCATTGACCCTATTTTTGCCATTTCAATAAAATATAAATAAAAAATCACCTCCCTAACTACATTTTTTGTGGTTTTTACAATGTAAAAAGCTGCCTCATCTATTTTTTTTGCAAAAAAAAGGTAAAAAAAGCACTTCCCTCCCTCAGCTGTTTCAATAAAAAATGGCCTGATAACCAATTAATTAATTTTGTATGGCCTTAATTATTACATTTTGGTAAGGCACATATTCTGTTTGATTATTTTTTCAATCAAAATTTTGTTGTGGTCCAACAATGCCATACAGTTCGCCTTGACAGTGGACGGGCGTATCATGCGCTCTTGGCGCAGCAGTTTATTTAATTTTTTTTTCATTTTCAGTAGAAAAACGTGTTCCTTACCTTACTATTGAAATGGTTTACCTATTTTCTGGAAACAACTTCTCCTAGAACGCTGATTGAAGAACACTGAAATTTGTACATAATGCCATTGTGCACAATCTAGTTCAAATTTCAATAAAACCGCAAAATAGATGTTTTCTATTTAAAATGGAAAAAAATCAAATGAAATTTCAAAACACTTGTATCACAATGGCAGTGTTCACTGAACATTGTGATAAAGTTTCAGTGAATTTCACTCCGTGGTCTACGAGGAATTGTCGCCACAAAATATGTCCACCATTCAAAAATAAGGCAATTACAGGCTTTACTATGGGAAAACCCGGAAAAGGTATTGCGGAACAACGAACGAAAGGACATATAAGCAAGGGGTATAAGCATACCAAAGTTGAATAATAAGATTGCTTGTACGCTTGAAGTAATCACCTTACAGTACATAGAATGAAAATAGACTTGCAGAATTTAGAACATATATCTCCAATTATCTTTTCGAATTAATTTTTCAAATTATTATAATCGAGTCTTTGGGGAGTTTAACATGTTTGAAATTGAATAATGACTACGGTACCAAATTGCCATCTAAAGCATTTCAGTGATATTGTTGATTCACTTAACTAAGTTACATCTTTTTATTATTTAACTAGATTGAGTGATTTTGAAATAAACTATATGAAAAGGCTTTATTCACTGTTTTCAAATAGCACTAAATGAAAAAAAGGGGGGGGGGTTCGAAGATGCTTCAACAGATGTACCCAACTGAACCAGAAGTGACCACCAAGGAACACGTTTAAGAGGTATGTTGTTCTCTATATGTCACTAGTATGTCATTGCTGACCTTCTCTGTTAATTTCTCATGCTAAACTCCATCTATCTGTTGTTGAAATAAAACCATAAAAATTTCCGAAATGTTTGTAACAAACAGTGTCTTTAAATACTGTAAAGTTTTGAAGTTTTTCTCTGCAACTTATTTTCGTTATTAACAGAAAAAATGATATTAGTGGTAAAGCTTCGAGAAGCGAAATGATTTTATACCTTTACATACTGGGCAGCACCGTCCTTCAATATATCTGTAGTTCTTACAGTTTGGATCCCAAAAGCAATCAATAACTGCACAACTCCATACAGGGTAGTTTTGGTGTCCATTATATCCACATGTACAAAACTGGCAGCTGGTCCTATTTATTGTTTCGCCAACTTGGTGCTCTGTCCCATTTTCATTGCAGGTTGTAGGTGCTCTTGTTGTTGGCATCTGTGTTGTAGGTCTGGGCGTTGGTGTTTGTGTTGAAGGTCTGGGAGTTCGTGTTTGTGTTGTAGGTCTTGGCGTTGGTGTTTGCGTTGTAGGACTTGGCGTTGGTGTTTTTGTTGTAGGTCTTGGCGTTGGTCTCTGTGTTGTAGGTTTGGGGGTTGGTCTTTGTGTTGTAGGTCTGGGTGTTGGTGTTTGTGTTGTAGGTTTGGGCGTTGGTGTTTGTGTTGTAGGTCTTGGAGTTGGTGTTTGTGTTGTAGGTCTTGGTGTTGGTGTTTGTGTTGTAGGTCTTGGTGTTGGTGTTTGTGTTGTAGGTCTAGGTGTCGGTGTTGGTGTTGTAGGTCTCGAAGTTGGGGCTTCTGTTGTAGGCCATGGTGTTGTTTTTTTCGTTGTAGGTGCCCATGTTGTTGGTCTAGCGGTCGTTGTAGGCATATCTGTAAAGAAACATTAATATTGAGTTCTTTCCGCTTGTGTGAGTAGTTTCATTACAAGATTTTGTAAAAGTTTCTGTAAAAAAACAGCTACGTCATACAAAAACAGACCAATTTTTTTCTAACTGAAATTATGATCGAAATTCATTATAAAAACGTCAATTTTTGTAAATAAGTATCCCATCACTCTACAATAAAAATTAGAATTTCCAAATAAGATCATTTATTCATTTAGAAATAAGCAATTAACAAATGAAAAAAATTATCAAGCAGATTTTGGTACCGTGTTTTTGAAATACGACGCAGTTAAAACAAATCAAATTACTTTTGAATTATAAATAAGGATTCAAACATTATCTGGATTACACGTATGTTTAGTTGAAGAAAGTCATATCATTTTTATTATTTTGCTGCAAATAGGAGAAAGGTTAAGAAGAAATCAGAAAATAAGGAAAACCCTATACAGTTGTCATACACAATTACGTTAAGTCTTAAGTAATATAAAGACATATTTTACAGAAACAACACAGCATGTTAAAAATGCATTCCGTCCTCAGACGAAAAAAAAAACGATATTTAACAAGTAACTAAATACAGAACTTACTGTGAATTTGATAAAATTATGAAAATAATGCAAAATGGGACAACGAAATAGTGCCAAATGTTTTTCCTTTATTTCCTTGAAAATCTTACGAAGTCCAATATCAGGCATAATGAAACTAGAAACTATAGTTTGAGCCTGTATCGCTCAACTGACAAAATGCTTTTAAGCTTAGCTTATGTGGATAGGCAATGGCGATATTTTATTATCGGGAATTGGAATTGGAATTTTATCTCCATTCCATATTTCCTCACGTTTTTTTTATGTTTCATGAAATAAGCCGCTTATGCACATGTCTTTTCTTAGCATGCTGTGAAAAGAAAGCTCATTTAGACAAAGTACGGCTAGGGTTTTTTTTCTCAGATTTAAAGCAAATATTTTAACAATTATACTATACTTTATAAATTTTCTATTCCAATAGATTCCATTTATCTTTGTAACAAAGCTAATTTTGTCTGACAAATGTATATTTAACTAAATGAAAATTCGACGTCGTAATAAATAAAATCACGGAGAACTGCAACAAATCCCTAAAAATAATTTCAATATAATTAATTTCATTTTAAGAGTCCTGATACAGACCAATTTTCTTGAATGCCTATACAGTACATTTCTAATATAACAGGACAAATTCTTTCTCCTTAACTGATTTTCATTATCATATTTGCAAATGTTCGGTTTACGGCCTTCCAAATGTTTTAATTTAATGTGTATTGAAGAGACATAAATTGTCGAAATGGCACTTACCGAGGATAAATTTACAGTAACTTCGACCGGTATTTTGTTATCAACTTCATCAATATGAGGTTTGAGTTCAGATAACACGTTAACACGCAATTCTCATTAGAATCAATAGCCAACTCTTTTTAAGTTCTAATCCGCACCATAACCAGAGACTGATAAGTCTTCTCGTATTGTGTTATGTGCTCCAACCTCTTTGAAGATGGTGCTGAAAAGAATACCCATGATAATATTGAAGTGGACATTTTCTGTTCAACGGTTCATTAAAATGTATACGTTGGAATATCAACCTGTTCTTTTCTGGCTTGAAACCCATTCTAGTTAAAATAAGATCTACCAATTGTTCCTTAGAATCACTGCATGGGAGCTTCGTTCCATGCAGTGACAGTAAGGATCGGTAAATATAATTTAATTAGACTGGCATGAAACGTACCATATCGCCATTGAATGTTTCGAATTATCATAGCCAACTATTACCCATAATGTGAACAAAGGTACATGATTTCACGAACCGTTGCATTCTTTTTGAATCGTGGTCACTCCGGAAACAGTTCTTTTGTACGTAAAAAATCAAAACATAAATACATTGAGAGGGAATCACTATTTAATGAACACTGTTGAGCTAAGGATGAGTTTTATTTAATCGATTTGTAGCGCTTCAGGTTAATTTTTTCGTCAATTAAAATTTATTAAAGAATTGTCATATAGGAAAAATTATAAATGCACTTCAGTTTAATAAATAGTTTGTTTTTATGTGGTATATATTTATTTCAATAGGTTAAGAAATCCAGTATTCCTTCTTACTAGTATCCTAGGCGATCGTTTCCGCCTCAATTACACGAGAGTCCTATCTCGAAAGTCCCTTGATGTGAACCGAATTAACCTGTGACAAAATATGATTAACCACCTTGTCTTCGGTTTGCACCATATTCATAGATATCTAAAGTCTAAAGTCGTTTATACCGCACCTATTACAGCATCGGGGATGATTTCAGCTCATATGGTCTTAGACCAAGGAAGGTAAATGAAAATTCTGTCTTACCACAAATTGGACAACACAATCCAGGGATCTTCTTAGTGTACATACATGGTAACGGCATGCATGGAAGTGTCAAACAAAACCATTGCTCGTCTCCATGACTGGTTGGATCTACGCAAAGGCATGTTTCGCATGATGACTTCCGCATAATAGCACCTACAAGATAATGTCTGTTGTTATATGTGCACGTTGTATTTGGTGGATATGTACATACTCCTCCACCACATCCATTAATACAGCACTTTTGTCCAGTATTGCAATTGGAATCCACACTACAGTCGGTATAACAAGCACCCATCCCCGAGGATGAAGGGCATTCGTCGTCTTCTTGTATTTCTGCAATAGGAAAATATATTTCAATATAAATGAATTATCCATACTTGTAATAAATCTAATTAATTTTAATAATTTTGACCGTATAAAACTTATCGTACCTTGAGCCTACCTCAACCCTAAGGCTCCTTCCCTTGTATTAAATAACCATTTTATCGAACATGTTATGTCAAATGAGGTTTAATGTGGTTACACAACAACAAGGGTGATAAGAAGAAAATCATATGATAATATCGGTATTTGATGAATTTTAGCACACTCATTGATATGTATCAAATCCTAGAAATTAATTCATCGAATGTACTAGAACAAAAGTCGAATCGGCGATTTCGGTAACAATAGACATGGATGAAAAAAAAAAAGACCCCAGGAAAAACTTCAAAAAAACGTTTTACCTTGTTCACATCTTTCACCACTGTAGTCTGGCATGCAATTGCATTTTGGCTCGTATACATCTGCTACACATGTTCCATTGTTTTGACATGAGGGATTACATATAGCTGTAATTAAAATGGAATAAATCACATTACCTTAAACTCACTGTGCAATCTCCCTTTTCTAAATAGTAAGAAGAAAACTATACACAAAACGGCACCATTAACATTATGCTCGGAACTGATTTTATCAAATTCAAAAGTACTAACAAACAAATCCGTATTAAATCTATATACATGTATATACCAATTATATGGTACTTAATTATATGTAAAAAACATCATCATTATAGCCGATTATTGCTATTTTAAATTCGCAAAATTTCTTAAATCGCTTATCTTGTGCACTTTCCAAATATTCATCACCTGTTTCTCTGTAAACTATACATCTTTCAAGTTAATCGTATGTTTCTTTGATGAAAACATTTTTAAGATCACAGGGAGGATTTCTTACGCCAAAAATTAAGCCATTCATTAATTACCTTAACCCTCCAAAACATTTACATTCATAAAAACGATTTATCAACCATGAAATGTTTTCACGGGAATCGGTTATTCAAAAGGGAGAGATTTTATATATTGAGGTCAAATTAGCACAAGCCTATTTATGCAATGAAAGGATATGGCGTGAGTATACATGACAGAAAGTCTCTACAAAAACATGGTAGAGCCAAGCAAAGGAACAACGCTTTGATTGATGTTCTTCATTTTGAAGTCACCATTTGTATGTTTGAAACCTTTGATCAACTTAACAAATACTTTATTAAGACGAAACTAAATTCTCCATATGCGTAACAATGTCAAAACAGTCTAAACTTAACAGCTTAAGATTGCTTTTTTTTTCCTCTTCTAGATTTAACTAGCGGAATCGACATTTTCCAACACGGCGGGTGTCTTATAAGAAGCTGGAGATGTCTACTCTACCATTGCGCCTGATCTCACCCATGGTTTAAAATTAGGTCCATGTTGTTCATCTGGATGGATGTGTCTCCATTTCTTTTTCTGTTCTGTACTAATGCGATGTGTTTATTTATTGGGTTTCTCTTTTGCGTTGTTGGCATTGTCTTTGGCTTATTCTTATACCGACGGTTCAGTTCCACTTACTTTAATTAAATAATGAAAGGATATGGAGTAAATTTACATGAGACAAAATATCTACAAATAGTCTAGTACATTTTTGTATAGGTTTTAAAGCACAATTTACTTTAAAAGCAAATTCTGTAGGTAGATAAAATGCATGATACTAGAGAAATGGAACAAAAATTTCCCACATGCTATAGACTAGATAAGTTGAACCTGTCCTGACGAAGTGCGTTGGTCAAAACAGAGATTTAACATTGTTTTTTTTTATATGTTTCTGTTGTTGGATTACACAATGCTAGTATAATACTTGACCTTATTCCCCTAGTGCAATTCGAATTCATTTTCTTTTATTAATCATATGCCATTATTTCGTTTAGCTGTAACAGAAGTTTCTATGTTCTATTTGATATGCATGTAATTGTTTGTGTGTAATATGTGAATTATTGCAGTCACTTAACGCGGTCTCGTAAAATTATTTTAACCGCTTTCCATTCAAATCATATTAACACTTTAGAATCATTTTAGAGTCACAAAGATCACGTAGGTATGTTTACGAGCAAAAAGATGTAAATCCGAATCCCAAAAAATATGTAATAATAAAAATCATTAACTTATTTTCGAATTGTTAACCCATTTGAGCAAATCCATTGAAGGCATTAGAACACGTATTAACATATACAATACTCACGTGTTTGACAATGACCTCCAGTGTACATATTTTCTGGACATATACACACAGGGGCACCATTTTGTACATCACACATTCCGTTGTTTAAACAGGGCGGATCACACACAGCTGAAAGTCAAATCATCAAGTTTAAGCAATACATTAACAAAAATAAAATAACAGTAAACACCAACAATGGCCGAAAACTATAAATACATGCCACAATTCACAAGCCAACCGTGCCAGAAAAACAATAATAAAGACAACAGTAATTTACAGACAAACAAAAAAAAACGATAGGAACTCGGGATAGCCGGACTTGCCTACTGTGTGCTCAAAAGTGCATACATTTGGCGCATTTTTTAATATAGTTGTGTCTCAATATTGGAAATTTACTGCAAAGCTTAATTGGTACCCATTTACACTGTCATATTATGATTACTTCTTGTGTCGTCAGCTTGTAGTTATTGTTTTTTTATGTTAACATTCTAATATTTTTAACAGCTGATCCTATCATCTATACTAACTTTAAATTCTAGAAGGAAATCATATTTTTGAATATTTCCGTCGTAAGGCGTATACTTTAAAATCTCACTGACTTTAAAATCTCATAACCGCCGTATGAAATCTTCAAGTATATGACAAAAACCGGAAACGGCACTTGCAGTTTTCATATACTCTAAAATCTCATACGACACCGCATGTAGAAAAAAAAAACTATTTATGATTGTTACACTACATGATGGAAAAGGCACTTTTCAGTGCTTTCTAAAATGTAAATTTTGTAACTATCATACAATTATAGGAATCACAAAATTTAAAAAATGGATTGTATAAAGCTTTGATTTATGCAACATGAAAATTATCTATGAATGTAACATTTAAGATGGACCACTAAGGGATATTCGTTAAACAAAACTGTAAACGTTTTCCCTATAACAGCTTTGTTTGTTTTTTCCTCTACGGGTTTTGTCTTCATTACCGAAACTGACATGTCAACAACGGCGGAGGTCTTAATATTGAAACAGGTGATGCTTACTCTACTTTACGTAAAGAATGGAATTCACATCTCA
Source organism: Modiolus philippinarum (assembly GCA_002080025.1). Taxonomy (NCBI): domain Eukaryota; kingdom Metazoa; phylum Mollusca; class Bivalvia; order Mytilida; family Modiolidae; genus Modiolus; species Modiolus philippinarum. Next base: position 324,578 of record MJUU01029580.1, on the reverse strand, counting down.
GTTATTCTGTAATGTTGTTATCAGTTACTGGCATTTTAACAACATTTCCGTAAAATCTAGAATAAGTAATGCACTTAGTAACTTATGATATCTGTAACTGTGTCGTAAAAGTGTGGCTGTGATAGTAAGGTCACTCTTATTAAAATCATCAAAAAGCGTGCAAATCATATCAGTCGAGTAACATGAGAAATATACTACCCGTACGACGGAGCTAGAGGAATCTCGATGTCAACAAAATGGGAATTTGTAATAGTGAAATCAAAATCATCCCTTTCATTATATATTTTAATTTTATTTCACCAGAGTCAAGAATGATTGTTAGATTCAGAAAAGGGCAGTATTTGGAATCATTTTCAGCTTTATTTTATTTCAGGTCTTTTGGGTTAGCGATATCTACAAATTCTAAAAACTGGGAATTGTCAAAAGTAAGGATATCGTCAATATACCATTTATTATCATTGGAAATGGAAATATGTTAATTACTGTTTTGTAATGTTCCGTTTTAAAGTTTTTTTTTTCATGAAGTCTCATCCGTAACAGAACAGAAAAAGATTTGCTATTAAAAGTGCACAATTTGAACCCATGGGAATACCAATGACCGTTGGCAAAACATACAAAAATGTTGCCCAGGAAAATATTAAGTGTATTAATTATATCATTACATGTCCAGAGCAATGATTGATTTAAGTCATACTAAAGGAGAATTTTTGATTTTCTCAGAACAAATGAACTGCAGACCAGAAAATTTAAAAGACAATGTAATGAAGTTCTCCCAATTTGAATGTTATCAAATTATGTGGAAGAAATCTATAAAGTGTAGAAAAAGCATAACTATCGAAGGATAAGACTGGTCTTTTATTGATTGTAGCTTATCTAAAGTTTCATTAGAATTTTTCACACTCTAAAAGTAATTTACAGTTTTGATAAGTCTTATCACATTTTTTTAATAACTAACTCCTTATACTAGTAAGTGCACTAGTTAAATGGATGGAAATTGCATTGATATATTGGTATACTGCATTTCTCTCAGATGATAGCAATGTAGTTGGAAGCCTTGTCAACAGGTACAAACACATATTTTTACCAAGTACACTCAATTTCGACTTAATTATATTAACAGACAACTTTGGAAGTGAGTCAACATAATTATCTTTATAAAAGATATTCTGTTGGTGATCTTGGTAATAATATTGTCTTTGAACAAAAATAGAGCATTTTTTGTACTTTCTTGTTTGCACCATTTATTACAATAATTGGGTACTGCATCTTGAATTATATCAAAATATGCCTACTATTGTCTTTATAAGAACAGGAAATGACAGGCATGTCCTGGTTTAAAAAATAGACAGGTACAAGTTCTTTAATATAATGCATGCAGTATCAGAAAGGTCAATTCCTCTATTAATATTCATATCAATTTCCAAAAACTTGTTTTACGTGCTTTTCGAGTTTGTTTTTATCAACTAAATGTAAAACATGTATTGCAAAATAATAATTAAGCCATAAAAATGTTGTATTAAAATCGACGTTAATGTCTACAAACACAGGGGACAAGAACAAAACTAATATAACCTGATCCGGCCGTTATGTCATAATCAGCATCGTCATATTTACTCTCATAACCATAATTTTATACGTAGGTACAGAGACAAGAAAATAAATAGTATATATACAATATATATACGATTTAACAGTATGAAAAATATGTCGAGTTATTTAGACAGGAGGACTCACTCTATTATTTATTATTCTTATAAATTCACACAAATTGATCAGAAACTGTTTATCTTTCGTTGACATTAGTTCCTTAAAGTGTAGTATATTTGGTACGTCTTTTCGTTAATTGTTCATTTAAGGTAGATGGGTACTCCAAATTTTTTTCCA
>MJUU01029580.1:289929-311582 GCA_002080025.1 Modiolus philippinarum | reverse complement strand
GAGTCAGGACCATTGCAGTTGACATTTTTTTAGATGCCTGTGCCGAGTCAGGACCATTGCAGTTGGCAATTTTTTAGATGCCTGTACCGAGTCAGGACCATTTCAGTTGACAATTTTTTAGATGCCTTTGCCGAGTCAGGACAATTTTAGTTGATAATTTTTTAGATGCCTGTACCGAGTCAGGACCATTGCAGTTGACAATTTTTGAGATGCCTTTACCGAGTCAAGACCATTGCAGTTGACAATTTTTGAGATGCCTGTACTGAGTCAAGACCATTGTAGTTGACAATTTTTTAGATGCCTGTACCGAGTCAGGACCATTGCAGTTGACAATTTGTCAGATGCCTGTACCAAGTCAGGACCATTGCAGTTGACAATTTTTTAGATGCCTGTGCCGAGTCAGGACCATTGCAGTTGACAATTTTTTAGATGCCTGTACCGAGTCAGGACCATTGCAGTTGACAATTTTTTAGATGCCTGTACCGAGTCAGGACCATTGCAGTTGACAATTTTTTAGATGCCTGTACCGAGTCAGGACCATTGCAGTTGACAATTTTTTAGATGCCTGTACCGAGTCAGGACCATTTTAGTTGACAATTTTTTATATGCCTGTACCGAGCCAGGGCCATTGCAGTTCACAATTTTTTAGATGCTTGTATCGAGTCAGGACCATTCCAGTTGACAATTTTTTAGATGCATGTACCGAGTCAGGACCATTGTAGTTGAAAATTTTTTAGATGCCTGTACCGTGTCAGGACCATTGCAGTTGACAATTTGTTAGATGCCTGTGCCGAGTCAGGACCATTGCAGTTGACAATTTGTTAGATGCCTGTGCCGAGTCAGGACCATTGTAGTTGACAATTTGTTAGATTCCTGTACCGAGTCAGGACCATTGCAGTTGACAATTTTTAGATGCCTGTGCCGAGTCAGGACCATTGCAGTTGACAATTTGTTAGATGCCTGTACCAATCAGGGTAATTGCAGTTGACAATTTGTTAGATGCCTGTACCAAGTCAGGACCATAGTAGTTGACAATTTTTTAGATGCCTGTGCCGAGTCAGGACCATTGCAGTTGACAATTTGTTAGATGCCTGTACCAAGTCAGGACCATTGTAGTTGACAATTTTTTAGATGCCTGTACCTAGTCAGGACTATTACAGTTGACAATTTTTTAGATGCCTGTACCGAGTCAGGACCATTGCAGTTGACAATTTTTAGATGCCTGTACCAAGTCAGGACCATTGCTGTTGACAATTTGTTAGATGCCTGTGCCGAGTCAGGACCAGTGTAGTTGAGAGATTGTTAGATGCCTGTGCCGAGTCAGGACCATTGCAGTTGACAATTTTTCAAGATGCCTGTGCCGAGTCAGGACCATTGCAGTTGAGAATTTGTTAGATGCCTGTACCGAGTCAGGACCATTGCAGTTGACAATTTGTTAGATGCCTGTACCGAGTCAGGAGCATTGTAGTTGAAATTTTTTAGATGCCTGTACCGAGTCAGGACCATTGCAGTTGACAATTTTTTAGATGCCTGTACCGAGTCGGGACCATTGCAGTTGACAATTTTTTAGATGCCTGTACTGAGTCAGGGCCATTGCAGTTGACAATTTTCTAGATGCCTGTACCGAGTCAGGACCATTGTAGTTGACAATTTGTTAGATGCCTGTGCCGAGTCAGGACCATTGTAGTTGACAATTTTTATGGTGGTTTTGTACCTGCTTTGTCTGTTTGCCTTTTGGACTGCTCTATGTTGAAGGCCTCATGGTGACTTCAGGACGAAGAACAACAATGAAAGCGTTGTTCCATTCTCCTAATCTTACCATGTATATGTAGTGATTTTGTTTAATGTACCTTTACTTTATTTGTTCATTTGGCTTCCGACAATTTTGTTGTTTAATTTTGTTATTTAACCCTCATTGTTACTGGCATAAGCACTGTTTAGCCTTTTCAGTGAAATTAAAGTGAAATTTTTTAGACTAAAGGGCAATGTGCGAGGTACCCAGAAAAATAAATATGGAATTTTAAATGGAAAGTCGGGGGCAAAGATCTGAGGGAAATCATAATGACAATCCATCTATTCTGACACCCCTCGGTTTAACAAAGAAAGTCCAAATGGAAATATATGATTTTTTTTCTTTTTTCTTTTTGTGTGAAACATGGAAGAAAATGATGTATAAATTCAGAAGATTGCAGTGTGGTCTGCCATGAAAAATATATAAAAAATAAATGGTGAAAGTTTCAGTTGTGCCTATGTTTTCATTTATTCAATTTTACTTACCTTTTCTTATGTATTACGTCGCATACGTTGTCTGTTGGTATATTATCTTTGCACTTTTTACACTTTTTTATCTCTTTTGTGTAAGTAATAATTTCGTTTTCACAACAAATATTGTGCACATCATCACGCGACGGACATTTTCTACACCTAAAATTAAATAAAAAAACATATAATAAATAAACAATGACACGATATGGAATAAATCTATATGAGACAAAGTCTCTACAAATACATGCAAAGCTCAAGACATGGAACAACGCCTTCATCGTTATTCTTCATCAAGAAGTCACAATGAGGTCTTCAACAACGAGCTTTGCTTATAGCTCATGGTCCTGTGTTTGAAGTTATTTACCACTTTGAAAATCTGTCCCTGATTTACCACCACAACAGCACTACAGCACAACCATGAACTTGAATACTATGTAGTTCTATGTCGCGTTTTATTAAAACAGTAATCATACACTTTTTACAACCCTTCCACATAATTTGATTAAATCAAAATTGGGTCAACTTATAAGATGGTCCTTTAAATTTTCGGGTCTTCAGTTAATTTGCTGTAAAAAAAGTAAGGATTCTTTTCCAATATTACTTACAACAATTATTGCTCCAGGACATGTGATGATATGATTAAAACACTGAATCCTTTGCTAGACCACATTTATGTTTGGGCACCATTGTTTATCATCAGGTCATTGGAATCCCTATTGGTATTAATCTTGCACCTCTCATTATGATAATAAATGGTATGTTGACGATATCACAGTTATCTAGATTATGTCGACATCATTTACCCACAACAACTGAAACTTAATAAAGCAAACAATGATTCTTAATGCTGCCCTTTTCTGAATCTAAGTATCATCATTGACTCTGGTTAAATAAAAACTAAAATGTATGATAAAAGGGATGATTTTGATTTTACTATTATTAATTTCCCCTCTCTTGACGGCGACGTTCCCCTAGCTCCATCCTACTGGGTGTATATATTTCAACTTGTACGATTCGCTCGCGTTTGTTCTACCCTTGACACTTTTAATGAGCCTAACCTTACTCTCACATCCAAACTTTTAAAACAAGGTTACAGATTTCATAAATTATTAAATACTTTTAAGAAGTTTTACAGAAGATATGAACATATTTGATATCTAGATATGACGTGACTCGCAAACAGCTAATTACAAAGGGCATTTTTTATCCTCGATTTTATGGAAATGTTGTTAAAAATGTCAGAAACTGATAAATAGTCCAGCAGAACTGTGACGTAACTTACGCTCTTTACGTTATAGTGGATATCGACGAAATATTCTGAACAAATCCGTTAAATTTGCTTTGGATTCCGGTGAACTGAAGACTTTACATGTATACTGGCCTCTCACTGATACTGCCGATGTCTACTGAAATACATGTTTGATTTTTACTGTGAGTCTTTTTGTGTATTTATTTTTAGCCATTCACCACACATAGGGGGAGGGTTTGGATCCAAGAAAACGAGTTTAACCCCATCGAAAGTTTTGCGCCTGTCCAAAGTCAGGAATATGTTGGTCATTGGCTTGTCCTTGTCTTTTTATAAAATTTTAGTTTCTTGATATTTGGGTTATTGGATGTAGTTTGTTTCCATTGATTTCTTCACTTTTTATCTTTTTGGGGTCATTTAGGGCTTTCTATTTGGTGTGAGGTTCCTCACTGTGTTGATGACCGTACGGTGACCCCTAGATGATTTGTTTTGGATCGTTTTAACCCGGATATGGGATGTTGTCTCCTTGACATTTACCCCATTTCCTTTTCTTTTTCATATAACAAATCTTTACCAAAGCCTTCGGGGAGTTTTGAGTTTGATTTTTCTGTCGTAGTGCGACAGCGTTTTACCAGCAGACAAGGTTCATTGAGCAACCCAGCATTTTAGCGGCGAGCACTCTTTGACCCATCTTTCTAACTACATTTTGTTAGTCCCCGACGGTATTCACCAGCCCAGTAGTCAGTACTTCGGTGCTGACCCGAAAACCGATTCTATTTGGAACCTTACAATATCTAAATTTATGTAAATTTTGTTGAAAACTAAGGAGTATCTCCCTCATGCAAAGCTCTGTCCTTAGCTGGTTTTGGCTTTACATTTCGATCATATTGGTGATTTGTTCTCTATCAGTTTTTAAAGATCTTTGAGTTTATGGTCTTCCAAACGTTTAGATTTTATCTGCACTGAAGAGACATAAGTTGTCGAAATGCGCATATGCCGAAATTAAATTCACAGTAAGTTCGGTATTTAGTTATTTGTCATATGCTTTTCATTTCCAAGATAGTGGTCGTTGAGTAAGTAGTCTACCTGTATTGGGTTTTATTCGCATGTTTATTATACTATGGGGAAACAGGATAAAGAAAGGGGAGGTTTGGGTACCCACAAACCGGTATAACCCTACCACTGGCTTTTGCTAGTGAATGTAAGAAATGGATAACAGGAAACACCTGCAATAACTAAAAATTATAATTACATGCCACAATCTGTCATTGAACTACACATGAAGAACACGAATGAGACAAAAGACAAACGTAGACAACGATAGGAACTCGGGACAGCCGGACTTGATACCGGCACTAGCAAAAGCCAGCGGTAGGGTGAAAACCGGTTTATTGGTACTTAAACCTCCCCTTTATCTGTCCGGTTTCCCTATAGAATAATAAACATAGGAATAAAACCCAATACAGGTGCACTACTAACTCGATGACCACAATCTTGACAATACGTAATTTTGAAAGATGGGTGAAGGTGTGCTCGCCGCTAAACTGCCGGCTAGTTCAAGGAGCCTAGTCTGCTGGTAGAACACTGTCGCACTACGGAAGAAAAAATCAAACTCAAAACTTCCCGAAGGGTTTGGTCAAGAATCATTATAAATTTCTGTAGACATCGGCAGTGTCAGTGAGAGGCCAGTGTGTGTGCAAAATTTTCAGGTCATTAGATCTCAAAGCTAATTTAACGGATGCAAGCAGAATATCTTGTCGATATCCACTATTACGGCTATCCCCAGTTCCTATCGTTATTATGCTTGTCTCTTGTCTTCGGTATTGTTTTTCTAGACTAAGTGCAGTTCGCTTGTGAATTGTGGCATGTGATTGTAGTTCCCGGCCATTGTAGGTGTTTACTGTGATCCTGTTTTTGTAATCATTAAGACATTCTTGGTATCCATTGAACAGTAAATTGTCTGGTTTTCTATACTTTTAGGTTGTGTGAGTAATTTGTTCTCTATTGATCTAAAGGGTCTCTATTGATTTTCAGGGGCTTGCAATTGGGCAATTTTGCCTTGAAAATTTATCTTTTTTCACGAAAATCTCGAACAAATTATTTGTTTTCGCTAAATGTCACATAAAGTTATGTATTTGTATTTTCAATAAAAATTGTAATCTTTAAATCAAATTAAAGTATTCATTTGCATGACAAGCAGGATTAGAATAATTATTTTCACAGGTACGAAGATTAGATTATATATTTACAAAATCGCCCAAGCCCCTCCCCCGAAAATAAAATGTTCCTCCCCAATTTGAAATCTCTTTTTCCTAGACGCTCTTGCTTTTTTTTTACTTTTATTTATTTTGTTTTAATATATTTAACTTTATTTCATTTATTTATTTATTTATTTTTGTTTTGTTTTGTTTTTTGTTTTGTTTTTTTGTTTTTTTTTTTGTTTTCTTTTGTTTGTTTTCTTTCCTTCTTCTTTTTTTTAACAGACAATTGTACAAATACAACGTGTACTTGTAATTGTTTGTATAGTCTGTGGAGATAAAACGACAAGATAATTTTACAGTGATTTTAATTATTTTTGTCACTATGATTTACTTTTCACACCTTTTTAGGAGAGATCTCTTCTTTGAATCATTGTATATTTTTTTGTAATTTTTTTTCTACCTAAAAGTTGACTTCCAGAAATTTAAATTCCTTGTACGAAAAACAGTATGCTGCCGCAGGTATCAAACAAAATAGTATTTTACTTTTTCTCTGACTATCAACAAAATTGACTGAGACTTCAAAACATTAGTATCAGACGTGTTTGTTTCCTCTTTCAAAATTGTTGTAAACTATTCCATTTTTTTCAACATCACACACATGAATACCACAATTTTGTTGAACTATCATTCCAGCATAGTGACTTTGTTTGACAATGTTTGAATGATGGTATATATCGGAAAAATTAATAATATTTTTGATGCCATTTTTTTTTACCCAAAACATTGCCACGCCAAAGATATATAAATCTATAATAGTTCATCTAAGAGTCCAAATGTTAATACTAATCTATATCAACTTTGAAATAAGCAATATACTTCGCTAGGCAAGGGTCACGGCCCATTTCTCTCCTCCATATAGCAAAGATATATGTATAAAACATCTCACTTTCTCTACATGTTAACTGTGAAAAAAGTGATAGGATGTTATATTTTGTAACCATCAATACACCTAACATCAACAGATTATTCAGATTAATCTACATCTTAAAGAAAGCTGTAGATAACAGATTTACAAAATGGAACGACATCTCAAGTTAAAATAAGAGAAACTGTAATCGAAAGACAGTTTTAAATGGCACAACATTATTCACATTGACAACCTAGGAAACAGTAAAGAAGAAGTCGGTAGCTTGGGGGACACTTGGTTTGAGAAGATAAAATACTATCATACTTAAGAGCGTCTTACATGTGTTTATTGTTTCCAAATGGCAGAGTAAAAAAAATCCTGGCACTTTAGATCTAATTAAAAACCTGACACACTGAAGGTTTTATCAGCGTTTTATGAATATAAAAGAAGATATAAATCTTCCCTAGATGCAATACTTGTTCCTAGTGCGTACAGTATAAACGTCTTTGGTCGTACCCCTCCTTGCAGCAATATGTTGTATCCAACAAACAGGTGCATGTTGTATGACAAGGAACCGATCAAAGCGAAATGTGTCAAACAAAAACCGACGAAGTATGTCACCAAGACTGCAAGAGTCAATTAAAAAAGCGGTTGCAATATATATTGATGGTGTCGCAAAGCATGTAGACAGACGTAAACATGAAGCGAGGGAAGACATGTTTCCCACAAAGACTCGGAAGCAAGACAAGCAAATTGACTGAAGTCCGTGAAAACGCGCTTCAGTGGAAATTGATGTGTCTGTATAGAAGAACACAATTGAAAATCAGAATTTTCAGAGACTGGTATGATTAAGGAAAGATACCTGGGATGCTAATTAGCCAGATTGCCAACATAATACAGTTTTTACTTTAAAGACCAGCTTATGAAACATTCCAACACCAGAGTCATCGCATACTACTTCAAATCCAGAGTATAGTGCTGATGTACATAGTAATGCAATGCATCATAGATGGTGAATAACAAAATACTGAAGTTATCAGCGATGATGTTATGAAGGTTCATAATTCATAACTAATGTTCACATATCTCCAGACTGAATTTGGCTGAAAATCCCCTGAAATGCTCCTATTTCCATGATAAATTTGATATTTTATCTGACAAGCGCATGAGAGCTTTAACAAAACGAGCTGGTAATGCAATATCAGAAGATGTTTGCTATGCTGTATTCATGGAGAGTTGGTGGCAAAAATTGTTTTTGACAACAAATATACAAATGAAATCTGCAAAAGATATCATTACTTATAACCAAACTTCATTCAATGAAAGTCGAGTCAAAGGTGGCAAAGTACATGTACACGGAACATACAAATAGGATAGTTCAAAATTGTGCTGCAATATTACGTAGAATAGAGTGATTTATTTCACAATCAGAACGCGAGTACATTGATATATCAAACTCTGGTTATTTTAAAAGCACGCCACCGAGGAAATGGGATAAAAAAATTAAATAATGGAAGAAAAGGATGGTTGCATTAAGGTGCTAAATCGGCCCACTGATTTGATAAAAATATAAATTTAATAGAAGCATAATTTCTTTGATACATTTCAACACTAGAACATTTACAGTTTTTGATCATAAAATTATGTGAGATTTTTGAAAACATTGCTTCATTCGATTGAAATAAGCTCATTTATGATGCGCTTCTTCATGGCAATTAACGTTTAGCCTATGGAAAAATAATCGACATGTGGTTTATTCAAATTGAGTTTTAACCCTGCCTTGCATTCGGAACCAAGCTTATAATTATATATGATATTACTTATTTAATAAGAATTATGCATGCATAATGCCAAGCTGGTTCCGCGTGCAAGGCATATAAAAAACGAAAAAAATTGAATTTTTGAAGTGAAAATTAAGTATATTTGTGGTATTCTGTTATGTAATCTGCCTTGTTTATCAAAAGTTTTTTTTATGTTTTTTGTTTTTGTTTTTGGTTCTGCTAGTATTTTAAACCTTGTAAGAGCTTTTTTCTAACCTGGCGATTTGCCAAATAAGTTGAACACGATCTAGTTTAGTAAGTAGATGCTATGTATTTTGTTAAATTTTTCTTTTTGGCTTTTCCCGATGAAAAATGCGTTTTTATGTCTTTAAAACAATATAAATTAGACGTGGATTATAATTCATTGCTTTTCAGAATCATTTGTGCATGTGTAAAAAAAAATCTATAATAAGAAAAGGGTTCCCTTTTTGATATGTTACTGGACGCCTATAACCTTCCTACACAGCTGACACTTTTACAAGGGAGATGTTAAATAAAAGAATCTTACAATCACCTACCAGAGTTAAAATATAACAGATATGCGTATCTTTAGTTTTAAGACCTCTTTTAAAGGCCTTTGTTTACTGCTTAGTTGTTCTTGTTAAGCTTCATAGTAGGTAAGGAAAGCTCGTACAATGAAAATATAATGATCTTCCTTACAAGAGAATATGTTTGAATTGATTGCAGCAAAATGCAAAACTTGTTTTGTGATACATATTAATTTGTGTTAGACAAGGGATTCAATACTTGTTCAAAGTTGATTCTTTTCTTGGAAAACTGAACTTCTTTGAAAACAGAAAAAACTAAGAATTCTAATCAGTTTAACGTCTTTCTTAAGATCTTGCAGCTGGTATGTGTACAGAAGACATAGTACACTGGGGCTCAAAACTGAGAATTGAAATGTGTTGAAGGCTGTGTATCCATAATTGGTATGATTTATAATAAAACATCTAAATATTTAGTACACATATTCTTAATTATACCAAATAAAGCTCATAATATTCGCTTTGCAATAATCAATTTCCCAGTGTTTGTATTCTTGGCCAAAAATTCGAAAATCAAAAANCAAAAAAAAAAAAAAAAAAAAAAAAAAAAAAAATCTGAATAGTAAAACAAAAACTTAACCATATCAAGGGTCTAAGTCGACAAAATCATTATATTTAAGCCCACTGACGTGATATTTTGTTTCAAATTTATATTGATATATATGAAAATATGTATTAGTATATGAAAATATGTCGGACAAGCACAAATTCATACTAACAGAAAATAAAACATCTGAATATATGACGGTAAAGTACTCAATTTACCTCTAAAAATGGAGTTTATTGTAGATATTTTCTCATAAAGAGTTATCTTTTTTTAACTGTATTATGTCCCTTCAAAAAAGAAATCGATTAACAAAAGAATTATATCATAGCACCGTGTACACATTATTATAATATCAAAATGAAGTTCATTGTTGTTATGGCACCGTGCCAATCTTTATTCTTTTCATGCTCTATTTATTCTTTTAACAAGAGTCCTAGTAAAATCACGTGATTTGAAAGATTTATTTATTTTTATTACAAAGTGCGTTTTTTTACAAACCGGGTTGTTACATGGCTTGTCTTTTTCAATTCCTATAGTTCAGGAATTTTTTTATTTTGACAACTTTATTTGAGCATAAAGACGCTCTTATGTTGGACCGTATAGCACAAACGTATATGGAGCAGAAAAACGGACAAAATCAGTTTTGTCTTTGGTTTATATTTTTTGTTCGTTCACGAATTACAATGAAAACGCACAAATAATCAGAGGCATACAATAAATACAACGAAGATGTACATGCCTGACACCGAATAAACTGACACATGAACCCAACCGGACAAGTAACAAACAATATATACATATAACGGAAACATGACGACGAGTACCGTATAAAACAGATTCTAAACGAAAACGTACCTTATGAGCACCGAGTAGAAAGAATTTATAAAACGAATAACTTTATAATAAGAAGATTTAATAGAGACAATTTTGTCTTTTGACCTTTCACAACTTATTTTACAGTGCTTGACCGATTGAATCCATCTTCACAAAATGCCAGCGAATAGAAAGACAAAAGAATGGCTGACAAAAAGAACTGCACGTCCAACATTCTTCACCACCGACCCATTGAAGATACTCAAGACCAAGGTCTTGTTCCAGCTTTTTCTTTTTTGAGGACAAACAAGCAGGAAGATAACATGGATTACACCAATGCTGGATTACCTAACACAGTTTCTTCTAGGTAACAATCGTCAGCTGTAAAATGTCCATTGAAACATAATATTCTCCCTCGTGCATAGATTTGTCCTTAGCTGAATTTTGGCTTTTCTATTTAGATCCTTTTGGTTATTTGTTCTCTATCAGCTTTAACACGTTTTCGGTTGATGGACTTCCAAATGTTTTGGATTTATCTGAACTGATGACACATAAGGTGTGGAAATGCGCATATGCAGAAAAGAAAATTACAGTAACTTCGGTATTTTTGTTATTCAAAAGTATACAACACATAAATAAAAATGAGCAATTTTAATGTGTGATATTTTTACATATTAATTATCCTACTTGGAGCTAAAACTGTATATAGTGAAATAGTGAAGCAGAATGAAAAGGAGGTAAAATAGAATTGAATTGGATGGGCAAAAAATGCCAGACGAGCTACTACAATAGTTTGAAAGCATTTTTCTACCAAACGTGTGTCACTCGTAGTTATATTCAAATGCTTTTAGTAAAATGAAATAACAGTGCTGAAGAACACATTGAAAAAACTAAAACTAAAAGCTATTGCAAGATATGCATCTGCAGGGGGGTTTTGAAATATAAAAACAGATTATAGTAATGACCATACACCAATTTTGTCATGCTAGATCCTTTGCAGCGGCATGAAAAAAAACGAAATATTGCAGGACACTTTCATAGAGTAAAAGTATGTAAATAAATAGCAAAACATCGAAGTAACTGTATATTGTATTTCTGCATATGGCCATTACTAAGGAGTATCTCCCTCATGCAAAGCTCTGATTTTGGCTTTACATTTAGATAACATTGGTTATTTTTTCTCTATCAGTTTTTAAACAGCTTTGAGTTTATGGTCCTACCAAACGTTTAGATTTTATCTGCACTGAAGAGACATAAGTTGTCGAAATGCACATATGCAGAAAATAAATTCACAGTGACTTTGATATTTGGTTATTTGGTATCACTGGGTCGATGCCACTGCTGGTGGACTGTTAGTCCCCGCGGGTATTCACCATCCCAGTAGTCAGTACTTATGTGCTGACCCGAAAGCCGATTATTTTGGAACCTTTCAATATCTAAATTTTGTAAAATTTGTTGAAAACAAAGGAGTATCTCCCTCATGCAAAGCTCTGATTTTTGGCTTTACATTTAGATCGCATTGGTTATTTGTTCTCTATTAGTTTTTAAACATCTTTGAGTTTATGGTCTTAAAAACGTCAATATTTCATCTGCATTGAATAGACATAAGTTGTCGAAATGCGCATATGCAGAAAATAAATTCACAGTAACTTCACATTTATTTATTTGACAACTTATGTCTCTTCAGTGCATATCAAATCAAAACATTGCAAATCCATAATCCGAAATATGTGTAAAAGCTATGTAAGTAAGTAAATGGTGATGTTACCTTTCATATATTACATTTTTCAAATCCTGGATTTTTATTTTTGGACAATTGAATCTTTTATCAAAGAAAAAGCATATTTGCTAACTCGCATTATTTGAATTTCATTATTCGCCTTATTATTAAACTTTTGAAAAGAATTCATCAAATTGGTTGTTGATATCATGCGTGACGTAGTTGAACATCTAAACAGAAAACCTTGACAAGTACTATTGGCGTTTTATCGGTAATTTGTATGAATTTCCTTTGATCTAGAGTGGCTGATATTATCAGTATCACCGAACTGGACATTATCACGACAAAAAGGGTCATTTTGAAATGATTGAAGGCGTCACGTGCGGGTTGCTATGCTGACGTCATGTTTTGGTACTATTTGTCGTGTTCATACCGTCGTAATAATAAAGAATGCAATAATTATTACAATAAACAATAGCTTAATTGTACAAAATTAGGTTTCAGCTTATTTTCTATTTATTATAGAGATCATTTATCATTTTGTGAATTACCGATTGATTGATTGATTGATTGAATATCGTTTAACGTCTACTCAGCAATATTTCAGCTATATCAAGACGAGAACAAGTTTTTTAATAAATAATCACTTTGGGGTATGGAAAAGGTCATGGGACGGGGAATTCTGACTGCCACTGGAAAAGTAGGGTGAAATCGAAAAGGGCGGAGAATTTAGCCTTGTAGCCGATCACCTACGGACCACTCAAAAAACAGCTTGCTACAAGGGTTCTTTAACGTGCAGGAAGCGTGGCATTTCTTCCAACACGTGGACCTGAGTTTACATCCCATCCGAAAGATGGGTTGTGTATTTATTAATCCCGCACAACCACGGAATGGGTCCTATTTCTATATACCGGGACCCTCGGGGTCAGCCCCCGTTTAGGAGGGGTCACACCCCGCAAGCCGGAGATACTAGGTCCTATTTCTATATCCCGGGGTTTCTCGGGGTCCTCTGTTAGGAAGACTCATACTCCAAGCTCAGAGGATGCTGCGGGCCTATTCGTAAGCCGGGACCGCGCAAGGCGGGTGAATTAGCGATGAAAGTAATATAAGACATTTTGGTTTTTTTATACGGACTTTATCACTGCGTCACTTGATACTGGCCGTGATAAAGTCCGTATAAAAAAGTCTTATATTCCATATCGACTGTGATGTTAGAGATATTGCAATCATGTTAACAAGGACAGGCGGGTTTTTGAAATTGAATTAAGTGTCAGTTCCTATGGTTACCTCTAATTTCAAATTTTTGTGATATGTTATTGAAATGAAGTTAATTAATAAACAACGAATGTGGAATTTTAGAAAACAAGTCATTTTATTTTATTGTCTTTGATATAACCTTAACTTAACTGAGAAAAAAATAGCTGAAGTATTTAAAAAAAAGACTTGTTTATAATAAAAAAAATCGCTGTATGTTATCTATATACATTGTATATCAAATTTCAACTGCTTAATACTTCTACTTGACACAACATTCATAGTCGAATGAACACTTCAGTAAACCTACCTTGTGTATTGTCGTCAACTTGCAAAAACGAGATAAAATATTATGAAATTATTGCCTCATGTGTAAATAACAAAATATAAGTTACTGTGAATTTAATTTCTGTGTATGGCGATTTCTCAACTTATGTCTCTTCAGTGCAGATCAAATCAAAATATTTGGAAATCGATAAACCGAAATACATGTAAAAGCTGATAGAGAATAATTATCAATAGGATCTGAATAGAAAGCCAAGATCAGCTGAGGAAAGAGCTATGTACGATGGAGATGCTCCTTAGTTTCAAACAAAGCTTTTTTAAATTTAGATGTTTAAAGTTTAAAAATTAATGGTTTTTAGGCCACTACCGAAGTAGGTGAGTACCCCGGTGATTAACAGTCCACCAGCAGAGGCATCGGCACAGTGGTAATAAATGATAACAAATACCTAAGTAACTTTGAATAAGATTTCTGCATATGACCATTTCGACAAATCATATCTCTTCGTTGCTTATTTGTAAATCTTTAAATCGAAATATATGATAAAGCGGGTGGAGAACAAATTATCAATAGGATCTAAATAGAAAGCGAAAATCAGCTACGGACACATCTTCGTGAGCCAAGGGTTACGATGCGCTCCTTTCCTCTTCAGAGATCGTAACCTTTGGCTAGAGAAGATGCTATGGACAGAGCTATGCCCGAAAGAGATTTTTGAAAAAATTAAAATGTCGGAAATGTAATATCTGCCGATTTATTGATTGATTTACGTATATTTTCATTTACAAATATTCAATATTATTTTGATACTGATATTTTACCTCAGGTATGGCTTAATGCATTATAAAATTGAAGGTGGTAAAAGCGAACCAAAAAATTATTGGCCTATAACTTTGTTATTGTGTCTTGGTAAAATTTTAACTTCCATTTTAAATTTCATCTTGTGTATAATTTTGTGAATTAACTAATAATTCATGAAAGTCATGGAGGCTTTCGTCAGGGATATGTTGCAAATGACTGTATAATTCCTTGTATGCGGATTTCGAGTTAACTAAAATGACAATGAAGACACTTTTTGTGTTTTTGAAAGGGCGTATCGATTCAAAAATTTTATTTTAAAATTTCTAAAATATAGGATAAACGGTATTTTTCCTTAAAATTATCCAAAATATGTGCATGTACAAAGACAGAAGTGAAGAATTATCTTTTAATTCTCGAATATCCGACTTTTTCTCTCATTAAAGGGAGATCGTCAAAAAGTGTGTAGGTGTAGTTTTTGCTAAAAGCAAAGCGTGTCTATTTTAACAACGATGAGAAATTTGAAAGACCAGGGGCCAAAAAATTTTTGCAATGTGGAAACAATAAATTATCGATTGAATGTTAGTTGTACATGTGTGATAATGCTATGTGACCTGTTCTTTTATATGGTGTAGGATTATGGGGATGTAAGTGTGTTCGTATAAAATTTTGTGAAACTATTTTAAATTTGAAACAGATTACTCCAGACTGTGTTATTTATAGTGAACTAGGATGGTGTCCTATTCTTGTTCAGGCATGATAAATTCAGAATGATAATTTCCTTGGGTAAAATAGTAAATGATGAAGACATTAAAATTTCCAGTTTATTGTATAATCTTTTGTTAAAAAATCTAAATGATTATGAATATGAAAGTAAATGGTTAATGAAGCCCAAACAAAATTTGCTTAAAACTTTGGAGTTTCTCCCTTATGTATAGCTCGGTACTTAGCTGAATTTTTGGCTTTCCATTTAGACCCTTTTCGTTATTTGTTCTCAATCAGCCTTTGCACGTTTTGATCTGCACTGATGAGACATAAGTTGTCGAAATGTGCATATGCAGAAAATAAATTATCAGCAACTTCGGTATTTTGTTATGTTTACACGGAGAATTGGATATGAACCTGCTTAATGTTAAAAAATATAGCATAAAAAGCAAAATACGGTAGTTAATGGACTTCGAAATATTTTGGTTTAATCTGCACTGATGAGACATAAGTTGTCGAAATGTGCATATGAAGAAAATAAATTAACAGCAACTTCGAAATTGTGTTATGTTTACACGGGGAATTGGATATGAACCTGCTTCAAGTTGATGACTTCTTCTAAAAATAGCTCCCTTTCCTTTAAATTCATATAGCAACATAATATGATGATTCAAACAGAAATTGAAAGCAATGCAATAAGGAAAATATTGGTTATTCAAGATGAATAGGTATAATTTTTATTTTGCCTCCAAAAATTTAACTAACTGCCTATCTTTTGGCAGTCTACAGTTGATCGTTTCACGTCGTTAACTATATCAACCTGTTTTCTTAACATTATATTTAAAGGAAGAATAAATATGTAATGTAGTGCAACATCGTGACTTTATTCTTTATTTATAACTTTTAAAACATAGTTTTGGTTATCATAATTACACTGGAAATTTTCCAACATTCAGTAAAAGATATAGTCTTACTGATTTGACACCATCAACAATGACAATTCATTTACAGATATTATAAATAAAAAGATATTGTACCAAAGCTTCAAATGCTGTTTACATGCATAATTTCATAGAGTGGTTAGAATCGGGTGAATAAGAAAGTAACCGAACTAAATTGTCAAGGGTCGAAATCCAAAAGTAGAATACAAAATACAAACCAAGTGCAAAACTACCGGAAAATTTCAACCGCAATTGTCCTGAATTGGGACACTCATTTTAAACGAAATGCTGGGTTAAACCTGAATTAAGTCGCCAAACATCCCCTTCCATTGTGATAGTCCCCGTTAGCAATTCAACAGTAATTGCTATTAAAAGGTCGTAGACATCCCAGTGTTAAATAAAATAAATAAAAAAGAATCTTCAATCAGAGTTCGGACCGAAACTTCAATTTTTCAACAATGGACTGATATCTATTAAAGAACTTTTTAATGATCGGATGAGACGGAATTTTTTTAATCCGTGATTAGAAAAGGCGGTGACGGAGATAACTATGTCAAATAAGAAAGTCTGTATAATATCTGATGGCTCTCGCGCAACGAATCAACTGTGAAACATACACTCCGTCAGCAGAAGTTTGAACATTACTGTCCATGTTAAGGAAATTAAATTAAAAATTTTGAAAGTAAAATCGTCCCTTTTGTCGTAAATTTTAGTACTGAGATGACCATTTTCGTCGAATTCGAGATGCAAGTCCAAAAAGATGTAGATCTAGTGTTTTCTGTCGTTTCTTTTACCTCTAGATCTGGTGGTTATATTAATGGAATCTATGCAGCAGTAAGTGCGTTATTACTACAAAAAACATCATCAATGTATCTATAAGGGAGATTGAAGAATCTAGCGTCTTTTATTTTTATGAATTTTACAAGTCCGTGAAGGATATAAAAATAGGTCTCTGAGTAGAGGAGCAAAAAAACGTATCCATGCATTGGTATACAAACTCGCTGTTAATAAATAACATCTTCAAAGGTGACAAATATATTATCAAGAAGGAAGTCAAGCATAATGCACACCTGTTTTTCATCGCATCATACTTTTGAAAATCATCCCTTTTGTCATAAATTTCAGTCTCTATTTATTGTCACCACATATAGAAGTTTACCTCGCTCAGATCTTTTACACACATGAGAATCGACATTTTGGGGTTGATCCAAGGTTTATTACAAAACTAAAAATATGGATTATCACTAACAAAGGACTTTTCATTCATAGTCTTATGTGCGTGGAGCAGACCATGCTTTTCTTCTTGTTAATGCCTCTGGTTTTATGGTGTTTCATACTATTGACATATTATTTGAGTTGTGTTTATCGTTGTCTGTCATGTTGTCTCTAGTTGTGTATTGACTGTTGTCTATATTGCCATATTTTATGATTTTCAGTTTCCGTCTTTTTACTCTGGTATTCGTTTGTCGATGTATTACTACAAATAAGTTTAACTTCAAACACCGGTTTGATTAAAATCGATGTGCAACGTATACGCTTTGTTGACCTTTCGAAAGAGCTGCACATTCTTTTCTTCATCGCATTTCCTCAAAATGCCAAAAAGTTCCAGCACTAAGAATGCAGTAATATTAAATATATGACAAATGCATTGAAGTGAATAGGAATAATCATAGTGTTCTATTCGATTTCATCAACTTGTATTACTTTTTGGGTATGGGCTATAAAAAGAAGCAAATGTAAAAGAAGAGAAAGGGTCCAAAAAATTAACAGCAGTAGTCTTTGATTTTATATCAAGGAAATTATTATTTATTTATCTAGTGTTATTGTTCATTAATTTTCCATCCTTTTTTATCTCTTTTCACAGGGTAACTTATATTAATGGATTTTCTGGAGTATAATTCGAAAAAAATACAAATGTATGGAGTTTATTCCTTTTTTTAGTCAAACTTTTTGAAATTCAAAAATAAGTTGAAAATAAAAACTACATTTAAAAATATTTCATCTAAAGCATGATATCTCTTTTTCAGACTATTTAGATATTCTGCATGTATCCGTTAAATGGGCTTTTTGATCCAATGACTTGAGGGTTTTACACGCATACTTACCCCTCACTGATACTGCCGATGCCTACTGAAATACCTGATTCTTCTTCAAACCCATTTGGGAGTTTTTAGTTTGATTTTTCTTCCGTAGTGCGATTGTGTTTTACCAGCAGCTAGGCTCCCTGAGCTAGATGACAGTTTAGCATCGAACACTACTTGACCCATCTTTCAAAATTACGTTTTGTCCCTTTTCCTTTTCAAAATTGTAGTCGTGGAATTAGTAGTCTACCTGTTTCTGGTTTTAATCGTATGTTAATTATACTATAGGGAAGCAGGACAGAGAAAGGGGAGGTTTTGGTACCCATACACTGGTTTAAACCTATCGCTATCTTTTGCTAGTGCTGGTACCAAGTCCGGCTGTCCCGAGTTCCTGTCGTTGTTTACGTTGTTTTTTTTGTTGTTTTTTTTTTTGTGTGTTTTTTTTTTCTTGCTCAGCTCCTTGGTACACTGTGGCATGTGACTGTGTTTTTCGGCAATTTTAGGTGTTTCCTGTTATTTTTTTATTCTATCTAAAGCAGACTCCTGAACTCTTAGTCCTACTTATTACCAAAAACTTTTTGTGACTGAGAGTATACTTATAAATTAAACATCAGTAAAGTGAACATGTGATTTTGGAAAAAAAATAGATTTTTAAAAATGACAAGGAAATATGAAAACATGTTCTTTTGTTGTGTCTTCAATCCTTAAGGAATGTCGGAATTCCTAACGAACTTTGTTCCAAGATTGGGCCGATTCCAAAAATATTTTCAGATACCATCCAATGAAAATCACGTTTAATTGTCTCTGGTTATTCTCAATTCAGGCGGAATATTCATAAATGTCGCAGGTTTATATATTTGACCCTACTTGTGACCACTCATTTTACTCATCTCATCACAAGGAATAAGAAATAAACCTTTTTCTTGATTTTTTTCAAAAAAGTTTTTTTGGTCAATTGGGTAAATCCTAATATGTCAGTCATTATAAATATTTAGGCATAGTGGAAAACTCCAAACATGTTAAGTAGAACTACACAAAAAAAAACTATGAATGCATGTTTTAAACTTCAAAGTTGCTTATCTTCAACTAACCCGAGTATATCAACTTTGTTGAATCTTTATGACCATACAGTAAAACCTATATTGATGTATGGAAGTGAAATATTGGGAATGTTCAACACAGATTCAGCAAATTGCAAAAAAGAAAGTAATTATTTCTTAGAAAAAATTTACTTTAATGATATAACAGAACAGTCACATTTGGTCAGTCACACTACAGTCACACAACAGTCACACAGCAGGTTTGCGCCTGTCCTAAGTCAGGAAATTTATTAAGCCTTTGTGTGTCTTGTCTTTTTTTCTAGTTAAGTTTACTTTATGTCTATAGGAGTCTAGGATGATTTTTATTTCGCTGAACTTGATTACTCTTTATTTTGGGGCCGACTCCGACCTGCCGTTGGGTGTGGGGTTTTCTCACCGTTCATTGAAGATCTGATGGTGGCTTTGAGTTGTTATTACTCCCATTTGGGTCGTTGTCTCTTTGACACATTCCCCGTTTCCCTTCTTTTTTCTACTTGTTAAATTTCTGAAATATATACTTGGTGTTAATAAAAAAGCTAGTAACATAGCAGTTATGTCTGAACTTGGACGCTATCCTCTATATTTCTCCATTTTATATCTATTTTAAAGTATTGTCATAGGTTAGAATCTTTTGTTCCAAGCCTATTCATGTAGCAAAATGCTGCACTCTGGTAAAATCAACACGCTATGTTTATTATGAATAAATTAAAAATACCAAATTTACACATGACGATTGGAAATTTAACAAATAGTTAAAATAGACTGTTACGTGACAATTTCCTTGAATATTGGTTTAAACTAAAACTAGAAACACAAGAATCTAAAAAGGGTAAACTTGATACTTATTTTTTAATCAAAAACTGTTTTGAACGAGAAAAGTGTTTAGATCTCAAACAATTCAAATTAAGACAAACCATATGCAAATTAAGAATCAGTGCACATCCTTTGAGAATAGAGTGCGGCAGATACAAAAACATTGAGCGTTCAGAAAGACTTTGTATATATTGTTCAAAGGGTAANTATATATATATATATATATATCATCATTCGCTTGAGAAAAGTTCTTTGTGAACTGAAAACGTCACGTTTTATCTTAAAGTTTTTGTTATATGAATTTGTAATTGTATCGATTAACTTATGTTTTATCGATTCAACACTTAGTAAACAAGGCTGTTTGTTGTTACCTATAGTCATTATATATATATATGTCACGTAAACTCTTTGGTCGCCAGAATGCCATCACTGGTGGTTCTGGAAATATTTTGGGATGGTATTTACTTTGTTGAAGGCTTTGGTAATCACCGTGATTACCAAAGCCTTCGACAAAGTAAATACCATCCCAAGGGACTCACTTTTAGATTACAAAGAAAAGAAATCCACAAATCTCAGAATCCCATTGGTCACAACCTACCATCCTGATCTGAGAAAATTGTCATCCATCATAAAAAAAACATTGGGGCTGATTAAAATTGATCAGAATTTAAACAAAATATTTCCAGAACCAACAGTGATGGCATTCCGGCGACCAAAGAGTTTACGTGACATTCTTGTAAAATCCAAAATTAAAAAAGTACCCCCAACAATTCAAAGCGTGTTTAAACCTTGTGGACGCAGCAATTGTAAGTGTTGCAAATCATCAATCACTGAGTCTAAATTTCGGAGCGAGGTGACCAAGGAAGAATGCATAGTCTATATGCAAATTCCAACTGCAAGTCTTCAAATTCCAACTGCAAGTCTTCAAACATTTACATCTTGACATGTGAACCGTGCAAAATGCAGTACATTGGGGAAACATCAACACCCTTCAATTAAAGATGGAACAATCACCGCTGTTTTTATACTAAAAATCGAAATGTCCCACTTACCCGTCATCTTAGATCAACTGGCCATTCATTTGACACAGTGAAATTCCAAATCATTGAGGTCAATCAATCATGGACCGACAAAGAGAGACAAACACGAGAACGGTTCTGGATACATCAACTGAAAACTCTTGAGCCTCATAGAATAAATGAACGAGATGCGCAAAACCTTGGATGATAGAATAATATTTTAAAAAAGAAATATACTTATTTGCGGCTTTTCCATTTTAATCATTTCATTTTTTGTCAAAATCATTTCTATTATACCGGGGAGGGCTTAATTTCCTGCCCCTACCCATTTTTTAAGATTAAATCATGCATTTTGAATATCTAGATTTCCGGCAATCCAATATTTATTTTCATATACATGTTTTTAGATTTTCGTTTCCGTGTTATGGGATGTAATGTACATAAAACGACAAACATTTCTGTGATAAGAAGATTAGTGTCAGATTTCAGACGCCATCATCATTCGCTTGAGAAAAGTTCTTTGTGGACTGAAACGTCGCGTTTTATTTTAAAGTTTTTGTTATATGAAAATATAACATTTTAGTGTTGTTATAATTATAACACATAGACATTTATATAT
>MJUU01029580.1:272159-283009 GCA_002080025.1 Modiolus philippinarum | reverse complement strand
TCTATATGTTGTAGTTGTCCACTAGCTTAAGACACTAGTGCTTTTGTCGGGCAAAGGATGACAGTGATTGTAAGAGCACTTTGCCAGTTTAATTGATGTTTGTTGACAATCCCGCACCCATGACCAAGAAAGACATGGATGTAGCGTTGCTCGACAATTAGCAAAGAATTCCGCTTAAACCGGTGCTAGGGGCCGTCTTGAACTTACTATGAGGTATGAGCAAAGCTCATTGTTGAAGGCCTCATGGTGACTTCAAGATGAAGAACAACAATAAAAGCGTTGTTCCTTTGCTTGTTTTTTACCATGTATTTGTAGAGACTTTGTCTCATGTGCATTTACTCCATATCCTTTTATTCACCATTTACAAACATACCTGTTGAAAATAATACGCAAGGCCAGTCAATGCTATAGACGGATATATGAAATCAAATTCAAAAGTAATTTCAAGATTCTCTCATAACGTCCGCTCGAGTCAATCATTTAGAAACGATCAGGTCAGTATCTTCCAAAATTGAAAGGCAAATCCACATTCTACTATGTACTGTTAAGATAAACTAGAAAAACTGTGAGCAAAAATCACTATATATACCTTGCTCCTAATTTTGTTCCTGAAATTTTTTGATATTTTATTTCAGAATTTCCCTTTTCCCTGTTTTTTGCTTCGGTATTCGCTTACCAATGTGTCATATCAAAACAAATTGCAAATCTACATTATATTACTGTGTTCAAGTTTCATGAAAATCTATTCAGTGGTTCAGTAGGACTAGCGGATAAGAAATTTGTACCCATTGTAATGTTATGGCTAAGTCCATGTCTTGCTACGGGAAACCCCGAATTCTGAAACAGGAGGTTCAAATCTACATTATTGTTTCAGGAGGAGTAGCTTCAGGTGTAATGGACGGAGACACAGATTGACAAACGGACAGACTGCGAACAACCCTATCACTATTTACCATCATTTTCAAGCGCGGGTATAAAAATATGGTTCCTAAACCATTGTCGAAACAATTATAGCCATACACCTTGAATAATGATCCGTCTGTACAATATTAAGTTATAATACGCTCTTCTCCACCACATCAACAGTTCGGATGTCCCAAATGCACCAGATGGGGATGTTGTGTATGAATAGTCTCTAGACCTTGCTGGAGGACGGATGTATCACGGCATACGCTTATCAAAGGTACAATCGGGCCTAATTGCTAAATTATTACGAGACTAAAATAATGATTTCTCCCTTTCAAAATTCTTTCGTAGTTTTTAATTCTTTTGTAGTGTTAGGGAAAGTTACGTTCGTTCTTCAGTTATCGAGCTTTGAATATTTAAATATGAAATAAATATACACAAGTGTTTCCATACTGAAGCTTTGTAAAGTAGTACTTATCTCACGTATCATAATAATTAAAGTACCTTCTGATAGAGTGAATAAGACCTAACATATAACGGCGATATGTCGGGCAACGAAAAGAAAAAGAAATTATATTAAATACATAACAATGTTCTGGTTCTATACTAAACAGTCAAATATTTAAAATGTACCACAAAATCTTAGAACGTATAAAATGACAAGGTATCGAAATTGCAGTAAATTTTGACAACTTCTCTTCATTGAAGATTAATAATAATTGGACAATAGTAGTTCAGAAAATGTGTATACAAACAAGCTACAAAGTAAAAATCCTTACATATGTAGTAAAATATAAATTTGAATATCGACAGGATATTCTGCAGGAATCTGTTAAATTAGCTTTGGGTTCCAATGACTTGAAGATTTTACATACGTTCTGGCCTCTCACTGAGACTGTCGATGTCTACTGAATTATACAATGACTCTCAACCAAATCCTTCGGGAAGTTTTGAGATTTATTTTTCTTCCGTAGTACAACGGTGTGCTGACCAGCAGACTGGGCTGCTCGAGCTAGATGGCAGATTAGCGTAGAGCACTCCTTGACCCAACTTTTTCAATAACGTTTTGTCCTTTTCTTTCCCTTTCATGATTATGGTCATGGAGTTAGTAGTCTACCTGTATTTGGTTTTACTCGTATGCTTATTATAATATAAGGAAACGGGACAGAGAAAGGGTTTGGGTACCCATAAACATGTTTAACCCTCCCGTCGGCTTTTGCTAGTGCCGGTACCGAGTTCGGCTATCACCTTGTTTTCATTTGTCTTTTGTCTTATTTGTGCTTTCCTATGAAATAACCTGGCAAATGTGACATGTGATTGTAATTTTTCATCCGTTGCAGATGTTTTATGTTATCTCTTTTTATCTAATTGAATAAATGGATGTAAATTCATAATAACAATCACAACAATAACAATAGCTAAAACGGAGTTGTGAAAGTAAATTACTTACATTGAAACATGTATTTTTAAGGATTTTTTTTCTTTCCAATTTGTTTTTAAATCAAAGAAAGTTTAGATAAGATTACGAAGTGGTTAATCTTGTGAAAGTTTATTTGCTCTTCAAGAATATGTACATCATAGGTACATTAACCCTGAAAATATATTGAAACTCATAAATATAATGTAAATAAAAGGAAGCAAAACTGAATACCGAAGGAACAAGGGAAGCGAAGACTACAAAAATCGAAATCCGAAGACATGGCAAAAACGACAAAAGAGAAAAACAAAGACAAAACAAGGACGTGTGACAGCTACAAGCACGGAAGTAAAAAGACGACATTAAAAACTAAGGCACTCATAGTGTGAACTCCCATGAAAACCGGAAGTGACATCAAGTGCTCCGGAAGGGTAAGCATGTCCTGCCCCGCTAACGACACCCGTCACACTATCAGTGAGGTATATATTGTTTTGAAAGATCTGATTGAAGGCGGATTGGTTAATGTCATTTTCTAACCCTTAGACAAAACCAATTAAAATTCATGGCACATGTTACTTCTCTAACCCTGAAATAGCACCAAGGTAAAATCTTGAAAAGCTTTTGCAAATCTCTATAGTATTCAAACATTCACAAGGACAAATCGGTAGTACAAACATCACTCACGAAGACAAAACTAAAATTATACAGTATGATATACAAGACAACATGAAAAACTAAAGAACTGACTGTGTGAACTCCCATGAAAACCGGGAATAACATCAGGTGCTCCGGGTGGGTAAGCATGTCCTGCTCCGCTAGCGGCACCCGTCACACTATCAGTGAGTCAATCCAGGGTTGAGTCAAAACCGGTTATGTCAAATCCGTGAAGACGTGAAATCTAGCTGAAAATGTCCGTTTTCATTTGTGACACAGACACGTCATATCTGTCAATGATATCATGGTGACGACCATAAAATTTCTGAAGGGATGAAAGCAACAATGGCTGAACAAATCCCTGACTAAGCAACTTTTTGGACAGTGCTTCTGCTCTATTAAAAAAAACCGCTGTATAAAAACCGACAGTAACGAATCAACTGTAAAATGTACACTACATAGAGTGGAGAGGTAGGTATAATGCTGCTCAGAAAGGGAAAATTCACAATTGGGAAGTTAAAATCATCACGTTTGTCACATAGCTTAGATTTCAAACGTCCATCTTCATCAATGTATATAAAAAGATATAAGTACGAAGCTGAAGTAGGTGTGTCAGTAGTCTCTTTAATTTCAAGCTCATTGGGATGGCTCTGGTGTAAATATTCCTTGAATTTTGGATTATTAAGAGAAGGTACATCATCTATGTAGCGGAAGCTGAAATTAAAGGACTGGGCTAAATGTTTTTGTTTTTTCTGTGTAAGCCCTTGTAAAAACTTGGCCTCATACGAGAAAAGAAAGATATCAGCTAAAAGCGGCGCGCAGTTAGTTCCCATGGGAATCCCGATTGTCTGTTGAAAAACGCGACCTCCAAATTCGACAAAAGTGTTATCTATTAAAAATTCCAACATCTTGATTACGTCATTCTCCGTGTACTTCTTGTTTGACTCAGTGTGGTTCTTTACAAAATGTTTTTTTTCTTTCCCTACTACTAAGTAAGTGTATCTGCGTTCTCCGTTTATAGTGCAGAAACATTTATGTATCAAATCAGAAATTATTGTTTTCAATTTATTGTGTGGCATTGTAGTATAAAGAGTAGAAAAATCAAAAGTGTATGCTGTGGCAATGGGTAAGACTGCTAGAGGATAGCTGTTCAAGAAGATCTTTAGAATTTTTTAGAATCCACATCTGATTGATGCCGCTCGTGGAGTAGACTTTATCACAGTAACTTTTCAGGCCATCTCTGACTGCGGTCAAGAAAGTAGTAAGGAGCTTAGAAAGTGGCTTGGTGGTGCATCTGGAAGACCCCGTAATGAATCTCTGTTTGTATGGGTTCTTGTGAAGTTTAGGAACCCAGTAGATGTAGGGGAGCTGATTGTTTTCATCACCCGCTTTGATGGCAAAGGATGTTAAAACTGAGTTGTGATTTTCAATAATCTCCTCCCTTGATAGTGTAGTTGGAGTATAAGTTGGGTTTCCTGATGAACTATCAATTCCCATCTCCTTAACCAAACAGTCAAGATAGTGCTTCTTCATACGAACCGTATGTTGTTAGAAGCTTTGTCTGCAGGGACAATGACGTAATTTTCGTGGAGGTTGTCCATCGTTTTTCTAACGAGGGGATCTTCAAATATACTAGGATTTCTGGATTTCATTGATGTTTTCAAACGCCGGATACGATTCACAATTAACGACTTAATGAACCTGATCCAGTCGGACAGCGTCTTGACATCTTCTTTCTCTTTCTTTGCCCACTTCCTCGCAAAGTCCTCAACTGCATCCATCAAAATTTTGAAGTTGTACTTCCAGTTTGTATGCTAGGGTTCACGGAATTTGGGACCTCTTGAAAAAAACCTCTCGTAGTCTGATATTGTCTATAATATCTAGGTCACCGGTTATCACGTGACCAGCCGGACTGTAATTGAATGGGGAAGTGGAGCAAGAACAGTCAGGTGGTTTGGCTTTGAAGTCGTCAATTTTGAAATCATGCAATACCCGTTTGTAATTGAAAATGGAAGTTGCAATGGGTTAAGTGTAGGATCACGAAATAAGTGGAACAGATTGATCTTTGAAGTGAGGTGGAATGTTTGATGTGACTGTTTTGCTATGTAGAATGTTGGCCAGATTTATGGCGTCCAAGCCTTTATTGGCGAATTGAATTTTGAGAAATATCCGGTTATCAGGTTCGGTGGCTGATTCGCGGACAGGTTTGAATAGTCTATGGTTTGCTATATCCAAAACAATTGCTGTTAATTTATATTTTAGGGAATGCCAATCAGTCACTGTTCATGCTAAACATGTTTTATAGAAAGAATGGAGCTTTGAAAAGGACAAAGAATACAATTTGGTACGAATGTGATGAATACCTAGTGGAATAGTCATAAATGGAAGAAGACCATTTATTGAAATGTCGTGCAGACGCGGGGCAGTGTAATGCCTGTGTCCATGGCTACGCGGTCTGTGTTGGCTTCCATTCAATGTATTCATCACATTCACCGAACTAAATCCTGGACTTGATACAGCAAAATTCGAAACACATGCGCGTTTCTTTAAATGGCCTAAACAAACAATATGCACGAAACAGGTATTATCTGTCAATCATGCGCACGTCAGTCATATGCAACATACCCGTTCTAAACAAATCGATTAAACAGGGCGTGATATCTGTACGTCAATCAAATACAAACATTTTATTCAGATTATATAAGAATCTTTACATATTTTAGAAATCGGGTATTGGCAGTGAGGAAAAAAATGCTTGCCGTGTGTAAGAACTTATATATGGCTATATATTCAAGATTAAAAACAACCATAAAAGCGTTGTTGTCTCATGTGCATTTACTCAATATCCTTTCCTCATCACCAATAAGCATTTCGGTTT
The DNA here is from genome assembly GCA_002080025.1 of Modiolus philippinarum. Taxonomy (NCBI): domain Eukaryota; kingdom Metazoa; phylum Mollusca; class Bivalvia; order Mytilida; family Modiolidae; genus Modiolus; species Modiolus philippinarum. The sequence goes on along the minus strand of MJUU01029580.1, from coordinate 277,154 downwards.
TACAAAATCAAAATGGTTTTTATTTACAAATTCACATAAATTTTTTAACAATTTCATATTTACTATTCTAATACGATCATTCGGATTATTTTAGACAGTAAATACATTCCGTTTATTGTTTCAAAAGAAAAACATATCCGTCCAACTCGATTCACACAATCCATAGAACATTTAAAAATTTGTAGGAATATTATATATATCAAAAAGAGATGTTTTTCCCGCGCCAAAACATGACAAAAATAACAAAAGAAAAAGATTATAATTGTGTTAGTTTTTGGAAAGCATACGATCTTCGATTCAATGTAAAAACATCTGGTAATTCAGTTCAATTTATTTATTTACTTTTAATTTGGCCAATGGAATTTCAATATTTACTATATTTTTGTTAATTTAATTTCTTTCAAAAAGAACAAACTTTCATAAAAAAAAGTAATCCGCAAGTGTCCAAGTAAACCAAAATACATGCAACACATTGACTAAGGATCCGAAGATAATTCTTTAATCGGCTGATATACTTCAAACGGCGAATTTATTTTTTATTGTTTTCTCATTTTTTTTAGGGGGGGTGTTTTTTTTTTGTTTTTGTTTTTGTTTTGTTTTTGGTTTTTTTTGTGTGTTTTTTTTTTGTTTTTTGTTGTTTCTTTTGTTTTTTTTATCTTAGTGCATTTGAGATGATAAAAACCTTTTACGAACTGGTCGGATTTCCGATTGTCACTTTGAAAGATTGATTGATTGATTAGTTAGAGTTTAACGTCCAATGAGCAATATTTCAGCTATATCAGGACGAGAACAAGTTAATCAATTAAAAAAATTGTAATTAAAAGAAGAAAGAAATAAAGGTGGAAGGGAAAACCGGGGTAACGACTTTTGATTGCCACTGGAAAAGGGGAGAAATGGGTAGGGGCAGGAAATTTAGCCTTTCATACGACACCCAGTGCGTCTGCTCTCTTTAGAGAAATATAGAAGGGGTCTTTATACTGCATGGAGCGTGGCGTTTCTCCATACAGTTTGGCTACAATGGTTCGCGGTCAGGCTTTCTGTATTATAACCTGACTACCCCGCATATACAGGGCATTCCCCTATCCACCAACTGGGGACGCGCCCGGCAGCTCTGTAGCCGGAGCCCCTGAAAACCTATCCAGGTGCCGGGTTGAAAGATTGAAAAATGCCCTGTGTCTGTATACAAACACTTCTACGTAAATAAATACAAATTCATTAGATCACCGAAATTATGACATGATAGTGTCCAGGTTCCGGGATTCAGGTTTGAGTAAAAAAAATAATATGATTACGCCTTGTATGCAGGTGGTCTTGAAGTTTACTTGTAGTGCAAACATTTGGAGTTTTATATAAAAAAAACCAACAAAAAACAAAAACAAAAACAAAAACTAAACAAATAAAAAAAGGAAATAAAAATAAACAACACGACAAAACAGAACAAAAACTTACGACATACACTATGGATCATAACAGCAGACACAGAAAAATACGCCTGTTTCTGTTGATTCCTTCAAAAACATCTTGTTTGGCATGTACTTCACATATCACATTGTATATACGTGAAAATCATAAAAGTTTACTTCTCCGAAGAAATATATCAATGTTAAAAATCCTTCTTTCTATATATGTAATTTTCACTATTTTTAGTATCCATATGAAAATCTCCTCATTGCACTTTGGAATTGAAAATGTTTTATTCTTTAGTTCAAAATTCTGTTATAATCTACGCGCTGTATTTAAAAAGTAATCTCGGCATGATTCGGTCTACTCGATATGAATGTTATTCACTAAAATTGAAATGTGATTTGACCTGATGTGTATTATAATTTATAATTGAGCAATATTAATATTATATTTACCTGTTTTTGTTTGATAACTTGCTTGTACTTTAATGTATCTGTATTTGCCTCTTGTTACAGTGTACACTGTCAGAGTTTAATAAAATCTTCATTCTTAAAATGAAAAAGTTACCACGGGTACAATTACAAACAGAAATAATAAAAAAAATAAAAGTACGATTTTTGTTTTATTCAGTTTTATTATTGATTCTTATTGTATCAGTAATTTGGCACATTGGCGGATCCAGAGGAGGTTCCAAAAGTTAGAACCCCATTTTCTGGATTCTTCTTTTTTATTTCGTGCAGAATTAAGGCAAAAATTCACAAATTGGTCAAAACATCGACTGAAATCCTTTTTCTTGCACCTCATCGGAATCCTCGATTTCCGAAAGCTGGATCCATAGGTAACAACACATTGCTGCAAATATAGTGTATACGTGAACAATATTTTTACAGTTTTATATCTATAACTTACTATTTTTTTTCTATATGCCGCATAATATTCCAAACATTTAAATTCTTGTTTAAAACAAAATGTATCAATATTGACAAAAGAATATAAAATATGGGCGTAAATAAACAAAAAAAGGAAAAAACAAAACAAAATACTAGTACAAATTATATACATGTCTGCGACGTGCAAAGGATGATCGTATTGCCGTTCTTCCTCTGCAAGAATAAATGCCCGTGGTGCATGAATTTGAATAAATATATCTACACAGCACTCGGGTGATGTATACAAACTTCCATGTTTATATGCAGTGCAAAAGGTTTGCCACGAAATATCGCCATCAAAAGCTTGAAAAGGGTGATTGTATTAAGTGGGTCTCAATGCGGTATGAGCGGGAAGTAGGATTGCCTTTTTAGGCAGACGGAAAACGGGATCGTGACAAAAAAGTAAACGGAAAGACAGGAAAGTATATAGGACGTGACGCTGGAACCGCTGAAAATTTAGCCCATGAAAAGGGGAAATACATGTACGGCCTCTTAATTTAAAAGTCTTCAGAAAATATTTTTCCAACCTTGAAACTGGAAAGTGGTGAATGATTGTCAGGATTTTAGGACAGGATTTCAAATTAAAATGAATAGTTCTGAAATCCTAATAAAAACTGTTTCAAGAATTTCAACATTTCTAAATAAAATCTGTTTAAACATATTTCATACTTTTGATAACGGCTTTTCGATAAATTAGCTTCTGATCATCGTACAAATAATGTTTTTATTTGTTAAGCATTACACAAAAGAAATCTAAATAACCCAACAAAGAAAGATCAATGAATTTGACAGATAATTATTCGATAGGTGAATATCAATTGAACTGCATATGATAGACGTACGGTTGATTGACATATAACACCAAGATCGTGCACATTGTTTGTTAAGGCCGTTTTATGAAACGCGCATGTGTTTCGAATTTTGCTGTAGATTTCCTACACTTTTGATGCTATCATTACAACCATAGTGTATTGCTGTACCTAACTCTTTAATCCATATTTCTCTCCTTGTAGACGGTAGGGTGTACTTAGCGTAGGGTTATTTGTCTTATGGTATATTTTTTCAATAATCCTGACCTTCATGTTGACAACTGAATGGTCAGGTTGGTTGATATGTGCCTAAACATGTCGGGTCTTATTGTCCTTGACTTCGTATCTATGTCCGCACATATGTTTGTTCAACCTGTCTTTTGTTTCCCCTGCATAAATCAATCCACAAAGAGAGCACTCTAAGCCATAAATAAGATTTCTGGAGGAGCAATTCAGATCGTCGTAAGTTCTAGTTGAATATGACTTGGTAAGGTTTCTTGTAAAATAAGAATATTGCATGTTTTGCAATTTTTTACGTGGCATGATGAAATTGCTGATCAGGAAAATTTAAAATATCATTTACTATAACAGAACAAGGTTTGATGTTTGGGGTAGAATCAAATGAGTTATTTTATCGAAATATGCAATATCTAAATTTTACAAAATTGTGTTTAAAACTAAGGAGTATCTCCTTCATGCATAGCTCTGTCCTTAGCTGAATTTTGGCTTTTCTATTTAGACCCTTTTGGTTATTTGTTCTCTATCAGCTTTTACATGTTTTTCGGGTTATGGACTTCCAAATGTTTTGGTTTTATCTGCACTGATGAGACATAAGTTGTCGAAATGCGCATATGCAGAAAATAAATTAACATCAACTTCGGTATTTTGTTATTTATAAGAAGAAAACTTGTGATCTGAGAATACCCAGCCGGTATGCGTTCCTTTTGATTCTTTATTATCATGGCTAAAGTAAACTCAAGCTACTGAGCGGATGATATCCTCGGGGACGAACCGTCCACCAGCAGAGATACCGGTCCAGTGGTATGAAACAACGGCAGTTGAATACCGAAGGAACAAGGGAAGCGAAGACTACAAAAATCGAAATCCGAAGACATGGCAAAAATGGCAACAGAGAAAAACAAAGACAAAACAAGGACGTGAGACAGCTACAAGCACGGAAATAAAAAGACGACATTAAAAACTAAGGCACTCATAGTGTGAACTCCCATGAAAACCGGGAGTGACATCAGGTGTTCCGGAGGGGTAAGCATGTCCTGCCCCGCTAACGACACCCGTCACACTATCAGTTTTGAAAGATCTGATTGAAGGCGGATTGGTTAATGTCATTTTATAACCCTTAGACAAAACAAATTAAAATCCATGGCACATAATACTTCTCTAACCCTCAAACAGCACCAAGGTAAAATTTTGAAAAGCTTTTGCAAATCTCTATAGTATTCAAACATTCACAAGGACAAATCGGTAGTACAAACATCACTCACGAAGACAAAACTAAAATTATACAGTATGATATACAAGACAACACGAAAAACTAAAGTGCTAACAGTGTGAACTCCCATGAAAACCAGGAGTAACATCAGGTGCTCCGGATGGGTAACCATGTCCTGCATCCATAAAATTTCTGGAGGGATGAAAGCAACAAAGGCTGAACAAATCCCTCACTGAGCAACTTTTGGGACAGTGCTTTTGCTCTATTAAAAAAATCGCTGTATAAACTACATGCGCGATAATAACGAATCAACTATGAAATGTACACTCCATAGGCTGGAGAGGTAGGTATATTGCTGCTCAGAAAGGAAAAATTCACAACTGGGAAGTTAAATTCATCACGT
>MJUU01029580.1:203265-259347 GCA_002080025.1 Modiolus philippinarum | reverse complement strand
GAAAAAACAGAAATATTACTATTTTCGAACACTGAAACCCCTCAACTTCATTTCACTCTAAATGGAAAGGATATTCCAATTATGAATAGCCACAAGCACTTGGGAATTACATTTACCAGTGACGCAAAATGGAACTTACATGTTGAAAATATATTATCAAGTATATCTAGACATTTAAATGTACTTCGTAAATTAAAATTTAGGCTCACTAGGAAAAATTTGGAGAAATTATATATTATTTACATTAGGCCAATTTTCGAATATGCTTGTGAGGTTTAAGACAATTGTGGGGAGGTTAATTCTCATAAGCTGGAACAACTTCAACTAGAGGCAGCTAGAATTGTAACTGGTCTTCCGATATTCACAAGTGTTTCTTTAATTTATAATGAATTAGGTTTGGAAACTTTGGCAGAAAGAAGAAAAAGAAGAAAATTGCAAGTCTTTTATAATATTTATCATAACAATGCTCCTAAATATCTTTGCGATCTTATTCCACCGAAAATACAAAGTACCACCGTTTATCCTTTAAGAAATGGAGAGGACATTATTTTACCATTTTGTAGATTGTAACTTATGAGTCATTTATTCCATCAACCATACGTAAATGGAATAACTTGGATTTATCAACAAGAAATGTAGACTCTATTTCGAAATTTAAAATTGAGTTGAGGAAGAAAAATAATACTTCCACAGTACCCATTTATTATGGTTACGGTCCCCGAAAACTTAATATCATACTGACCCAACTTCAATGCCATGCTTCTTTCCTAAATTATGACTTATACAGAGTCAATATTATATGTAATCCTGCATGTCGATGTGGTGCTATTCGCGAAGATTCTTACCACTTCTTTTTTGAATGTCCAAACTACACTCGTACTAGACATAATCTTTTGCAAAATCTCAGATGGCTACCTAATGATTGTTTTGTAAATCTTAAACTTTTGACCTGTGGTAGTCCAACTCTAAATGATGTCCAAAATGAACAAATTTTCAAGCACGTCTACGAATATATTAAAAAAACTGAAAGATTTTTATTAGTGTAACTCCCCAGGACAGTACATACACATCATCAACCACTCCATTCCGTTAATTCATTGATCTTTTAATCTCTCTTTGTCTTTAATTTGTCTTTCTGTTTCATTTCAGCCTATACATAGACGAACTGAATATTATATTAACATGCTCTATTATTGTAATTATTGTATATTGTATATGGGAGAAGACTTATAAGTTGGAAAAACTTGTGTCTGATCCCTTTTGCATTTTGTGAGCAAAATAAATAAGTTTAAACTAGAATCTTTCAAAACCACAGTGCAAACAAACACAAAAGTATATTTGGAAGATATCAAAAAACAAAAATTTGATTTAGAGAAGATTTCTTCGAAAGAAATTTACAATATATTGAGGTTAAAAGTATATGAGAAACCATTAGGATTTACAAAATGGAAAACTCGATTACAAATCGAAGATTTGTCTTTAAAATTAAAGTATACTTTGCATTTTATATTTACTGTCTTGTGGACAAATAAACCTAAACTCTTTCGATGGAAACTTCTACATTTTATTTTACCCTGTAAATACCTCTTAGAAAAATGGAAAGTCTCTGACAATAATGAATGCAATGTATGTAATGTAACAGAAGATTATGAACACTTTTTTATTACTTGCACCTATTATAAATTATTCTGGAAAGTAATTAAGACATTCTATGTAAATGTAAGATCGGATTACACGTAATAGATATGAATTCCCTAGTATGACGGACTAAATCTCTTTTTAACGGTTGTATTATTTGAAATTTATAAATGCCATTATGTTTCAGACCTTAAAACAAAGAATATCAATGTTTTCGATTTGTTTCAGAAAGAATTGGAAGAACAATTATATACATGTCCCGATAAAAAATATTGAGGATCTACGAAAAATATTAATTTCAAATTAAAGCGAATAGAGAGGGGATCGAGGCGTCCCTTAAAGACCAAGGACACCGGACAACTTGAATCCAGTGCCAAATGAGCTGTTTTCTCGGTGCCCTTGGACTGTGGGGGACGACAGCTCTTATCCTTACCCTTATTTTTATTTATCAAAATATTTAAGTAAAACTCAATTTCTGTGAATTAATATGAGATGTTGTATTGTACAATTAGAGGTTTTTGTTGTTACATTTGTATCATCACACTTACAAAAATATAATAAATGATATTAACATGTCTTCTTCACATACCAAATCCCCTGGTTTGGTTATGTGACTAATAATTCAGGGAAGAGCCTTGGTTGGATGTTGTACCACCAAGGACATTTGTTAACAACAAGTTGAATAAACTTATGAAATTCTAAAAAAATTTTTTAAAAAATGCCATTATATTTATTTCATATTTGAGTGATTACAACATTAAATCTTTGTGAATGATCAGGTTTACTTACATACCCAGTGCCATTTAATTGCTTTGTTCTGTCTGTAAGAAAGTACACATTGAACCAGGATGTTTTGGTCGATATTTCATCAGTTCTTTGTATTGAACAGTTATACCTGTCTGAGGTTTTTCCTAAAATGTACTTTTCTGAGCTTATACGTCAAACTATGCGTTTGTGTTAAAGATATTGTCCAACCTTTCACTGTATGCATTGTTCTTTGTTCTCATTAATATTAAAGCTTTATGATATCCTTGCGAAGAAAATTATATGTCATGCAATCTTCTGTTCAATACATATTCTTTATATCAGTTGAAGAGAAAAGAGTTTTACTCTAAACTTTGTACAGTGTGTGATATTTACAATGGTCATTTAACTTGAAAGGGGGGGGCTATGGTTTTTTTCATAAAAAATAATCTGGAGCCGATTTTATGTGAAAAAAATATTTTGGCTCCCAAAATGATGAAAAAAAAATCTGATGGAGGCTTTCTACCCAAAAAAATAATGTTAATTTTGAAGAAAAATATTATTTTGATACACGTGAAAAAATAAATTGTTGCTTCGCGAAAAAATTTTCTGTTCAGAAAAAAAACCATAACCCCCCCTTTTCAGGTTAAATGGTCGGTCCCTAACAGCAAAACAGCATGAAAAGGCATGAAAAACAGGAGACTTCACAAATCTGGTCCAGTCACATAGGTGATGAATTTAGTCCTGTATAGCCATCAAATGTTCAAATTTGTTGCTTCAGTAGACCTTTCCTACATGTTATGCTAATGACAAAAATTTTCAATTTTTAAATAATCACAGATATTTTACACAAGAATGATATAATGAGCCCGAATGATTAAATTCCGACATTTAGACTCTATAAGGAAAAACTTAAACTAGAAAACCACTTTAAAATTTTGGATGATAAAAATATTGTAACTTTTTGCAGAAATCATAAATTACCAATTGAAAAAGGAAGATAGCAAAATATAACACGAGAAAACAGAAAATGTATTCTGTGTAATTCAAGTGATTTAGGTGACGAATTTCATTATCTTTTTACTTGTGATTTTTTCAAAAATAAAAGAAGATTACTTTTAAAAGAAAAATACCGGACTAGGCCAAATACGCTGAAATTCAAAGAACTTATGAACAGTAGAAATCTTTCAGACTTAAATAATCTTTGTAAATTGTTACGTACTATCAACAAAAAATTGGAATCTCCTGGGTAACCAGAACTTAAAGCTTTCTTTTCTTTTTTTTGTATATTTATATAACATATTGTTAACACTCATATTCGTATTACCTCTNTATATATATATATATATATATATATATATATATGAGTTTAAGCAATATATGTATGTGATTTGCTGTTTCACATCAAGTGATCAATCTTCAAGCTTTATGGGTTACTTGATTTTTTCAGCTTTAGGCACGGGAAACCACTTAAATGATACGCAATGATGTAATTTCTCATTGTACCATCTAAAAGGTCGTTCCCTGACCTAGCAAAATACATGAACTATCACTGTTAAGAAAAATATATATCCAAATTTTTACTGTAATTTTAATAGTTTAGAATATGAATTTTTATCGTATAGCTCTGTCCATAGCTCCTTTTGACCTCTCTATTTCGCTTTTATTGCTAATTCGTTCTCCATCAGCTTTTTCACACACTTCGGTTTATGGATTTCCATTTTTTATTTGATCAGCACTAAAGAGACATAAGTTGTCGAAAAGTGAATTATAGATTACTTCGACATAGCAATTTTACAATTAGACATGGTTTCAATGTTCTCACTCTGATGTATTAATACTGCGTCATGATTGCTTTTAAACTTTGATTGCTAAATGAGAAACAGCATATGTCAGTTTTTAACCCTTTGATTTGACACAACTAAGAATGGAGTTCAAGATATCCAGCACTCAAGGAAAGCACACTGAACATATTGCCAACAATGTCCAGTGGCAATTTTGAAAAAAAACAATAAAAGGATAACAGGAAACACCTACCATGGCCGAAAAAAAATTGCCACATGCCACAATGAACCAAGGAACCGCACAAGAAAAAAAAACATAATCAAAAACAAAAGACAAACTAGCAAAAGAAAGCTGTAGGGTTAGACCGGTTATGGGTACCACCCCCCCCCCCCTTTCTCTGTCGCGTTTCGAGGTTTATAGCATTATAAACATACGAGTAAAACCGAAAACAGGTACAACACTAATTCCACCAAAGTTTATTTACAGCCTCACTTGATAATTAAAAGTCAAGACATAATGTCTCATCAGTGTTGACAGACATCTCATATGTATGGCACAATACGAAAAATAAAAGAACTACTACTTTTTTGTTTAAAGTAACTTCGACTTGATATTGGAATCCCCCTGCAATACCGAGTACGTTTCTGTGGCTAAAGTAAGTGAGAACCGAACCGTCAGTCTAAATAGAACAGTCCAAAGACAATGGTAACGTCGGAAAAACAAAGAAACATGAGATCGGCACAGAAAAAAATGAAAACACGCACATATACAAAAATGAACAACACGGACCCAATAAAAATAATGGGTGAGATCAGGTGCACCGGTAGAGTAAGCATCTCCAGCTGCTTATAAGACAACCGCAGTGTTGAACATGTCAACTCCGGTAGTAAAGTCAAATTCGGTAGAGGAAAACAAAGTTTAGTGGCAAAGAGAAAGATCTGTTGTCATCTGGGAAACAGATATCCCATAGCGGTCCATTCTAGTTGTTTTTCCTGTCCTGACTTTTTGATTCTAGATTTTTTTCTGTTCTGACTTTTTGATTCTAGATGTCCTGCCTGTTTTGACTTTAATTCTAGATTTTAGATTTATTTCCTGTTTTGACTTGTTGATTCAAGATTTCTTTCCTGTTCTGACTTTTTGGTTTCAGATTTCTTTCTTGTTTTAACTTTTTTATTTGGAATTTGTTTGACATTGTGTATTTGTAATGGTGTAACATCTCCAGATATATCAATTTTTAAGAGGAAAAACTTCTGTCTTCATATTTATAGTAAAAGAATGAAACTGTATCAAGTTTCAATCGTAGTAATAGAATATATCAGTATGAGGCAATCTTCATTGAGAGCATCAGTTTCTGTACAAATAACTAAATACCGAAGTTACTGTGAATTTTGATTCTGCATATGCGCATTTCGACAACTTATGTCTCATCAGTGCAGATAAACGTTTGGAAGACCATAAAGTCAAAGATGTTTAAATACTGATAGACAACAAATAATCAAATATGATCTAAAAAGAAAGCCAAAAACAGCTAAGGACAGAGCTTTGCATGAGGGAGATACTCCTTAGTTTCAACAAAATTTACAAAAAATAGATATTGTAAGGTTCCAAATATAATCGGCTTTCGGGTCAGCACCGAAGTACTGACTACTGGGCTGGTGAATACCCTCGGGGACTAACAGTCCACCAGCAGTGGCATCGACCCAGTGGTAACAAATAACTAAATACCGAAGTTAGTGTGAATTTTGATTCTGCATATGCGCATTTCGACTGATGTGCCAAAAATATATCCTGCGGTCTAAACATGCATTCCTAATGACAACAATGTGCGCAACTCCCTGTTTTATGTCATATGTTAACAATATTTGGAGCGTTACTTCGTCTGACAAGGGAATAAGAAAATAATAGCTTTGAGAGAATAAAAAAATAATAGCTATCAGACAATCTGTTTAATTTTGTAATAGTGAATGTATGTTCAGGTGTTTTAAGTGTCTTGTCATTTTATTAAATCACAGAAACTTGGTACGTATTTGGTACATATTTTGAGCACATATTTTACTGCCATTGCTAAACACTAGCCGTTTGGTGTGCGTTAAAATCAGAGGATACCTATGTAAGAGTATTGTTGTGAATGTATCGTCTATAATACTAAGCGCAATTATAACTGTTCTTTGATGATATGTTACCACCATTGTAAGTGTTTCCTTGATGTTATGTTACCCCCATTGTAAGTGTTTCCCTGATGTTATGCTACTAGCCTTGTAAGTGTTTCTTTGATGTTATGCTACTACAATTGTAAGTGTTTCCTTGATGTTATGTTACCACTATTTCAAGTATTTCCGTGTTGTTATGTTACCACCATTGGAAGTGTTTCTTTGATGTTAGGCTACCAGTATTGTAAGTGTTTCTTAAATGCTATGCTACCACCATTGTAAGTGTTTCTTTAATGTTATGCTACCACCATTGTATGTGTTTTCTTGATGTTTTGTTATCACAATTGTAAGCGTTTCCTTGATGTTATGTTACCACCACTGGAAGTGTTTCTTTGATGTTATGCTACCACCATTGTAAGTGTTTCTTTAATGTTATGCTACCACTATTGTAAGTGTTTTTTCAATGTTATGCTACCACCATTGTAAGTGTTTCCTTGATGTTTTGCTACCAGCATTGTAAGTGTTTCCTTGATGTTATGCTACCAGCATTGGAAGTGTTTCTTTGATGTTATTCTACCACCATTTTAAGTATTTCTTTGATACATCGGCAAACGAATACTGAAGCAAGAACGAGGAAAGAGGGAATTCTAAAATCATAAATCCAAAATCACGGCAATTCGCAGCAAACACGAATTGATACAGTATGACAAAGACAAAGCAAATACACAAAAATGAACAAGAACGCCACAAACTAAAGCACTAGCAGTGGGAACCCCTGTAAAAACTGACGTATCATCAGGTGCTCCAAAAGGGTAAGCATGATCTGCTCCACGCGTGGCATCCGTCACACTGCCAGTGAAAATACATCGGCAAACGAATACCGAAGTAAGAACGAGGAAAGGTTCTGTCAGTCCGGTAACAAACTCTGGATCTACCATAAGATATCTGTTCTCATTTGTGAAATAGAAACATTGTAACGGTCTGTCAAATCATGGTGTCGTGATAATTATGCTACCACAATTGAAAGTGTTTCCTTGACTTGACGTTATGTTACCACCATTGTGAGTGTTTCCTAAATGCTATGCTACAAACATTTTAAGTGTTTCTTTGATGTTATGCTACCACCACTGTAAGTGTTTTCTTAATGTTATTTTACTATCATTGTTAGTGTTCCTTTGATGTTATGCTACCACCATTGGAAGTGTTTCCCTATTGTTATATTACCACCATTGGAAGTGTTTCCCCGATGTTATGTTACCACCATTGTAAGTGTTTTCTTAATGTTGTTTGACAATCATTGTTCGTGTTCCTTTGATGTTATGCTACCACATTGGAAGTGTTTCTTTGTTGTTGTGTTACCACCATTGTAAGTGTTTCCTTAATGTTATGTTTCCACCATTGCAAGTATTGCCGTGATGTTATGTTACCACCATTGCAAGTGTTTCTTTGATGTTGTGCTACTACCGTTGGAAGTGTTAAACTTAAACTAGATTGGTTTTCAACTGCATTTAATGAATTATATATCAATGAATAAAAAATATTGACAAACCAGCTGTCATCATCCAACAACATTATGGGTAAAACAAAATACTTATAACAAAAACAAACACTTCTTAATGCTTAGAAAATGTGAATCATAATTAACAATATAATAAAAAAGTTGTGAACCATCAATTTATGAAAAATGCATATCAATTGCTTACTGTAATTTTAATATTTTGAATGTAATTATTTATTGTATAACTTTGTCCATAACTCCTTTGGACCTATCTATTTCGCTCTTCTTGCTAATTTGTTCTCTATCAGTCTTTTTACTTATTTCGGCTCATGAATGTCCATTTTTTTAAATTTGATTTGCAATAAAGAGACATAAGTTGTCGAAATGACTTATGAAGAAAATGAATTAAATATTACTTTGATATTTTGTTTTAAGCAAATTTTACCATTAGACTAATCCTTTCAAATTTAAATAATGTTTTAATAACATTAACATCGTTAATGTTAATGTTAACGAACATTAATTAAATGTTCATTAATGCTATGTTGCTTCCTTTGATAGTATATGTATCTTCATTTCTGCTTTTTTGGTAAGCATGACTATTTTTTTCATATTCACATGTCCAAAAATCTATTCAGTCTATCATATCTGGTTTAAAAAATGTTTAGTGTTATCTAACCCACAGAATGGGCCGTTGTCAGGCTCTACAAACATAGAGTAAAGAACACAATTATCCTGCTTATATATAGTTAATGTACATGTATTTAGACTGATGATGATGATGATGGACATGCAAATATTGCTATACAGATTTCAAAACACGTCTATTAATATAATATAAAGATATAATAATAAACATATATTTTTACAACAAAACAAGCGTTGTCATCTCTTTCTCTTCAAATCAAGCCTTGACTTGTTGTTCATCGGTCGATTCGTATATTGGATTTTCGACGCCCTCCTTCATGATCCCCTTTGGGTCTAATTCTTCATACACTGGAGGCTTTTCATCTTCTAACTGATATTTTGGTGGTAGTTTCTGTCCAGCTGAGCGTCCATACGAAGGCGGTGGGGTGCCAGGCGTTGCATAGATTGCGTTGTCATATCCATGCGTCTCACTGCTATTTACAGGAGGGGTGTTTTGACATTTCTTACGACGGTAACATACCACTGCGATAAATAATACCGTGATAACAATCAAGGCAGTTAAAACACCAATCACCGTATCTGTAAATGAACAAGATTTTACTTAAGATTTTTAAAGTATCTGTAAAATATTTGCTTAATATTCTTTGGTCGTTTTTTTCCTTTAATTTTGATTATTTTGCCATTTCATACCTTGCAGAAATATCAATTAAAAATGGAAGTCTGTTTGATAAATTTAGTTTATCTTCAAGCATAACTGCATTCGTTTTCTCAAACTTTAAAACCGGTTGGTAATTTAAGGTTCAAAGTTGACAAAACGGTAAACGCAAAATTCAAATTCAAATTTTTAAATCCTATGTGTTACTTATGATTGATTTTTTAGCAAAACCTTTGCAGTCACATGTGCATGTTTTTTTTTAAAGTTGACAAAAAGAAATTTTTAAATCGTTATTAAAATATGTGATAGATATGAATAATTTTAATAACCAGAATCTTTTTTTATAATTTTGATTTATTGTACTAGGGTTAACAATAATACTGAACTTTTCTTCTCCTGTTTGTGTTAAGTTTTTGCGTATATCTTTCGTGGTATGCTTTCTGGTCTTCCATTTTTTTCTGATTTGGTCTGCGCCAGAAGACGTGAAAACATCTTACAGAAAATCCAAAGTAAGCCCTGATAATATATTTGAACACGAAGTTTATCATAATTAATTACTGTAACTGGTTTTCCTCTGGTATCTATATCTCACATGTAAGGCCTTCCTGTTTTACTCGAACAACTACTCATTTTATATTGATAATGCTGTATGTGCATCTAATGTTCAATATTGGAAGATCGTTTATTTTATTAAGAATTATCTACAATGTGAATACCAAAACATCATGTTGAGAATTACAACTACAGAAACATCTACAAAAGCTGACAATCTTTTAAAAATACTAGCGAAATAAGGATCTGCACAAATTAGCCATTTCAGAACAAAATGAAACCTTGATCTGAACTTCATATACTGTAGTTTCATCCTTATAAAAATATGAAATTAAAATGTTTGAGAAAGTAATATTGGGCAGTTCGTTGATCATATAATGCACATAGCATCCTATGGAGTCCTTTGTATTCAATCATACTTGATCTGTCACTCTTCTGGAAGCAAGGCTATATCAAACTTCAAATTAACATACTGCATTTTCCAATTGCTATAAGTGAGTTAAAGCTCACACAAATAATTGACATTACATTATATTACGTCGGTTGTGGAGAAATTGAACTGATCGTACATTTGACCCTTTCTTAAAAATAGTAGCTACAAAACAGTAAAGTAATAACATAAGTTAGATATTTTTCAGGAACCCAATCAAAAATAGGACTTACTAGTTGTGACAAAATGTACTCAAACAACAAAAACAGAAACTGAACTAAAGGTAGTTGGAATCTTCGAATGAAATAACAAATTACCGATGATACTGTTAATTTATTTTCTGCATATGCGCATTTCGACAACAGTTCTCATCAGTGCAGATCAAACCAAAACATTTGGAAGTCCATTTACCGAAAAACATGTTAAAGCTGATAGAGAACATGCAATAACCAAAAAATATCTAAATAGAAAAGCCAAAATTCAGCTTAGGAGACAGAGCTATGCACGAGGGAGATACTCCTTAGTTTTAAACAAAATTTTACAAAATTTAGATACTGCAAGTTTCAAAACAATCGCTTTTCGGGTCAGCACCGAAGTACTGACTACTGGGTTGGTGAATACCCTCGGAGACTAACAGTCCACCAGCAGATGCATCGGCCCAAGGGTAATAAATAACAAAATACCGACGTTACTGTTAATTTATTTTCTGCATATGAAAGTGATGCGAATTTCAGAAAAGTGTCCTGAAGTACTAGAAATAATTGACAGGTTGACAATAAAAAAAAAAATAACAAGTTCATTAGCTGGATTTTGAGATACAAGCAATTAAAATTTGGTGTAAATTTCCATTGTCTAGGTTTTACATAGGCTTTGCATAGAAATTTGTAAATGTTTAAAATAGATTGAAGGAGTCAAATGTCAATTTTTTTTAATTTTGTCTGTAATTTCTTTTAGGTGCATGCTTTTAGAATGTAACATGAAGATAGGGTCTTTATGGGCAAAATATTTTACGCGATATGATATGGAAAAAGACAGAGGAGTCGATATATCTGACAAAATCACAGAATAATCTGTGGCAACAACCTCAATTTGAGTTTTTTGACAACTAATGACTCTTTAGTGCATAAAAAATCAATTCATTTGGAAATCTCAAAAATCAAAATATGATAGAGAACAAATATTATCACAAAAATTTGAATAGCAAAAAATATCCAAGTTGCATAACTAAACAGTAAAAATATCATAGTGTATGAAACTTACTAATGAGAATTCGAGAATCTTTATCCTTATCTCTGCTGTGTAGCTCCAGAGGTGCTGTTGGGTCTGTTGTACCTGCAATGATAAAAGTAATACTAACGTATACAGTATCGTAACCCGTAATAGTTTGAATTATATTCATATGTTATTGAATTTAAAACCTCCAATGTTCATTCAACAATTGAATGTCATGCTCTTTGATATCGATATATAATGAAAACTATTGGCGTTGCTCAATGATTTGTACAAGTTGATAGAGCTCAATCAAACGTATATAAGAATTGGTCGATTGCCTTTTGAAACTAATGTACAATTTCATTAAGATTGTTTTAAAAAGATAATGAAAGTAAAAACTGGAAAATACATAATCCCTATGAGACTGAGAACTCATTTTAATAAATGACTCCCTGTAGTTGAAGGTTCTCTAATTTTTCTGTATTTAAATTAAATATTGATAATGCTTGTATTAATACATGAATCGTATAAATTTCTGCTATTTAATTAACGACTAGCTTATTGGACAAAATGGCAGATAAAATTGACAGACAAAATTACTAAAGTAAGTGAGGACCGAACCGTCAGTCAAAAGCGAACAATCCAGGGACAAACAGCAACATCGAAAACAGAAAAGAAAGATGAAGACACATTCAGATGAAAAACAAAACTTACTAAAGATTTTTTTTACCTCTTTTGTAAATTGCAACCAAGAAGTTACACATCCCAACATTCCCTTGGTGATCTAAAGACACATAAATTACTACGTGAGAGCCCTCTCTGAATCTGCTGTTGTTCTCATATGCAGAGGTTAACTTCTTAGATTTCACTTTAACATTGTCAGACACCTCTGGTTCGTCCCAGCGAACTATTTCATCTTCGTAAGCGGAAATGGTAGATGGGCATCTGTTGTAAACTGGAGGATAATTGTCTGAAATATATATTGAAATGTGGAAAACAAATCAAAATGAATATATTGTGATGAAGACAATGACTTATTTGTTTTTATAATGTTTTTGATGCAATGAACCCACTGATTTTCTACAAGAATTTTTAAATTGCAATTCTTTAATTTAAGTTTATGAACCACGCCTCGCTGAGGTTAAAAGAGCTGTTTTGTTGCACACATAGAATAACTTCAAAACATTATGAAACAAATTACAGAAAGTGTAGTAAATGCTAGTTTTGCTAATGTTCAGTACTTAGGATTATTGTGAGGTTAAATATTCATTCACATAGGTGATAAAAACATCAATTGAATATTATTATTTTTAATTCTATATTTCCTTACCGAAAACATGAACAGTAAATACACAAGAGGCGAATCGTCCATATATATCAGCTTCAGACTGGGCAACAATTATATGATAATTGTCACTACAGTTGCATGGCTTGGCATAAATCACTTCTTTAGAGTAGTGAACATTGTACTTTACACCTTTACTATCGTAAACTGTGAGGTCCACTTGCTTACGAATGTTGATGAAATCCCGATGGTCTGTGTGCAGAACAAGTCGTTCTCGTGGACAGTGTCTGAACATTGGTCCTACAAATTGTTACTATATATAGATTGTATGTACTTATTTTCATTATGAGGAAACAAATGATGAATTCATAATAAAGAATAGTTTAGAACTGATAATGAACGTAATGACAACAGAGACTACAGAAACTAACTCTGTTGTAAACTTCTTTTGTACATATCAAGAGTCGACACATCAAACTCTGATCTCAAGCCTAGAAACAACAAGCATGGTGACCATTACTTTTTAATTACATATTTCAAGTAAGTATGATTGGTTTTTCAATTGTGCCAACTTACAATAAAATCTCATGGATATAAATATTAGTGTCTATCTACCTTAAACACTATTATCCACCTTGTTTAAACATATTTTTTCACTTATCCAGATAATGAAAATATATTTTTGTGAGATCTTTACTCTTTGAGTAATCTTGTGTCGTAAAATAATCTTGTTTTCCAAACGGATTTTTATCAAAGCTTCGGCTATTGCTTCCGGATTCCTTTGAACTATATAATGTGTATTGTATCTTTTGAAAGTTACATTATTATGTATGATTAGTTAATAAGATATCTTTACACCAAACTAGTAGTATAATCCATTTGCTTTTGATATGAAATGTTATTTCGCATTAAATAAAAAAAAATTAACAGATGCCTACAATATCTATGTATTACATCTTATATGCTTTTACGGCGACAATTTTTCTGTTCTATGAAGACATAAGTAGATTGACTTACCTATGTGAGGTTGACGAGTTGTTGGGACTGCTGTTGTAGTTCCTAAACAAAAAAGAGATACTGAATCAAAGAGAATTTCTAGATAAAAAACTTCGGTACTTTGTTATTAAATCCAACTTTCTATATCTAGTATCTGGATTTGTGCTTTTTTTCTACCTTATTAGCTTTTTATTTAATTTGACGACTGGAAGTGTTTGAGTTCTATGTTATCTGATTCTTTTTTCAATCTCTCTGTTAATATGGAGACACTTACAATGGACGGATAGTACAAACACATGCCACAACCTCTTAGGGAACTGAACAAGAAAAAAACAATAAAAAGGCAAAAGACTTGGGATAGTCGGACTTGGTACTAACACTATTAAGAGCTAGTGGTAGGTGTAACAGGTTTATGGGTACCCAAACCGTCGTTTTGCTTTCTATCCTTGATTATTTGCAAGACTTCGAATGCTTGCTCGTGAAATGTATTAGCTCATTATATTTTGAATTCGAGTATCTGTCATTACTAAGTTACTTTGAAAATCTCTGATTCCCACAATAGATTTTTTTCTATTTTGCATGAATACATTGACTTCCCTGTATGAAAATTTATTTAAAATTGCTTCAATTAAATGATTGGTGAAAATGATTCCAAATTCAAAAAAGTTCTTTATATTTTTTCAAAGCATATCGTCATTAGATCACTTTTTTATATCACCAACCCAGTAGTCAGTACTTCTGCGCATGTATTGAAACTTGCAATATCAAACTTTTGCAAAATAAGGAGTATCTTCCTCATGCATATCTCTGTCCTTAGCTGAATTTTGGCTTTTCTATTTAGATCCTTTTGTTTACTTGTTCTCTATCAGCTTTACACGTTTTCCGGTTAATGGACATCCAAATGTTTTGGTTAGATCTGCACTGATGAGACATAAGTTGTCAAAATGCGCATATGCAGAAAATAAATTAACAGTAACTTCGGTATTATGTTGATTTAACGACTGAGCAACACTAAAGTTTGCTTTTTTTAAATCTTTCTTGGTTGTTTATTTTGTTTTTCAAACCAAAACAAACACGACAGGATTGGCCATTTGCTATTTTTTCTTCAATTAATATTATGGACGAACCATCCACTATAGTTTGACTTTTTACTTTATAGACTCCGAGGTATTTAAAGTGTATTTTACTTTATTGTGTTGAATTTTTAAATCAATTGATATCTAGGAAGCGGTTGAAATTCATTAAGTCTTAAAGGTTATTTGAGATGAAAAATATGGTATTATCTTTTTCATTTGTGTGAGCTTAGCCTTGTGAATATAGAAAATTCGAAAATTCCGAAGCTTTTGTAATTTTTAATATGCAGATGGTGGAAACTCATTTTCTTCAGTGGCGATCAAATCGAAACATTGTTACCACTGGGTCGATGCCACTGCTGGTGGACTGTTAGTCCCCGAGGGTATTCACAAGCCCAGTAGTCAGTACTTTGATGCTGATTCTATTTGGAACCTTACAATATCTAAAGTTTTGTTAATTTTGTTGAAAAATAAGGAGTATCTCCCACATGCAAAGCTCTGCCGCAAGCTCATTTTGGCTTTACATTTAGATCATATTGGGTATTTGTTCTCTATCAGTTTTAAACTTGTTTGAGTTTTTTTTTTTGGTATTCCAAACGTTTAGATTTCATCTGCACTTAAGAGACATAAGTTGTCGAAATGTGCATATGCAGAATTTAAATTCACAGTTACTTCGGTATTTAGTCATTTGGAGGAAAATAATTCGAAAAATATATTAGAAAATGATTAAGCATTTGGACTGTATAAAAAAAAACAATGTTGTGATTATTTATAAAAATGACATTACCATTACAAACAGGACAACACTGTCCTGGAATTTTTATTGGATTCGGACAAGTTGGAGCGAGACAGGAAGATGTTGAACAGCTCCAATCCATTTTTCCACCATATTGATAATAACATCTACATGTTTCACAATCATTTTTCTTGATGACACTCATGTGAGGATAAGCGGTACCATTGTACATACACGCTTGTCCAGGCAATGTCGGGGCTGGAGTCGTTTGGTGATCTGTAAAATGAAGGACACACATTTCACTCTCTTAACAAAGAAAAAACAGACCTGTTACACCTGTAAAGAGTCCCTTGAAATTATGAATTAAAGTAAAAGCTGTCTGTTGCCACTTTAAAGCTGTTTATCAAGTATTGCTGACACAAAGCAAGTAAAGATATATCCCAATATTATTTTGAATATGTGTATATTAAAAGCAAAATAGGACTCTCTACCAACTTAATGGATACAGTAACTCAAAATGCATACAATAAGCTATACAGTAATTCAAAATACAAACAATAAGCTACACAGTAATTCAAAATACATACAATAAGCTAAACTGAAGTTATGATAAAAGTCTCATTTTTTTAAACAGAAAGTATTATCGTTTTGAGGAAAGTATAAATCATTAGGTTTTCTTCAATTTTATGCCACTGGATAGAAATAACTTTTAGCATAAACGATATCGTTTTTAGGCTATTATGCGAGAAAGAAGAAGTAACAAAGGGGATAACAGGAAACATCTACAATGGATGAAAATTACAGTCATATGCCACAATTTGCCAGTGAACTACAGAGGAAAAATACAGACAAGACAAAGGACAACCGTAAACAACAGCCGGACTTCGTACTGGCACTAGCTAAAGCCAGCGATAGGGTTAAACCGGTTTATGGGTACACAAACCTCCCCTTATCTGTCCCGTTTCCCTATAGTATAATAAACATACGAATGAAACCCAAGTCTACATCTAAAACTCTGGACTCGTATAACATTTAGAAAAATAAATTTCATATTAAGTCTTTTTCTTTGTTCTGAAATATAAACAAGACAAAGAAATACATATCTAATTTTTCGGCCGTTGTGAATTAGAGAGTTTTCTACTTAGTTTACTTTATGTCTATAGGCTAGGAGTCTATGGTGTTCATTTCGCTGAACTTGATAAGTCTTTATTTAGGGACCGACTCCGACCTGCCGTTGGGTGTGGAGTTTCCTCATCGTTCATGGAACATCTTATGGTAGCTCTGAGTTGTTGTAACTCCCCTTTAAGTCGTTGTCTCTTTAACACGTTCCCGGTTTCCCTTCGTTTTTTTCTATTTATTCCGTCATTTTTTTTTTTCTTTATGAATGGCAGCAGCTTAATAAGAGAAAAAAAACAACAAAATACCGAAGTTACTGTTAATTTTGATTCTGCGTATGCGAATTTCAACAACTAGAAGAGGTTTCCCAATTGAGTAAAATACTCCGCGTATCTGATAAATATTCTGTAAACCATATCATTTTGACAACGGTGGATCGAAAATGTCAATATTTTATTAAATGTGCGCGAATTTAAGACCTTGAGCAAATTGATAAATTTGATTAACAATTCATCAATTTCATGTAATTATAAATACATTGTAAAGCAATACTCTGCATAGTGACTACTGATATTGAATTACAGTACTATGAATATTGAAATTAAACGATTATTTCTAGAAATTTAGTTCCTTATTACGATTTCACAGGTATTATACCCTTTCATTTTAAATGCATAGCTTAATTGATATAAAGATATGTTTAATCAATATACACTGCTTTGATGCAATCTATATAAATTGTTTTCAGGGGTGAAATTAATGTTTCTTTTAAGGGTGTACTCTCCTGAGGTTTCAGTCTCGTTTAAATCTCGTTTGTGAATACTTCTTACTACTTGCCTCATTATTGAAAATTTGTTATTGATTTATATTTTATAATGACCCTCCTAAATGATCTCAAAGAATTATGTACCTACGACTAGTAATTTCGAGAAAAAAAAATTGACTAAAATTGACCATTGAACTCAGTCAGAATTTAGCCTATTTTGTGGTAGGGATAATAAAAATCATTTTCAAGAAAAGTATGCATTTTTTTTTCATTTCTTTTTGAGGTGCTAAGAATACAATTTTCCAACTGTTTAAATCAAAAATGGTCAATTTTGACTGTTTAGGTATAGGAAAATTTGAATAATCTTGATTTTTAGAGATTTTGCGATGTCTTGAATCGGAGACTTATAGATACAGAGATAAGAAACTCCTAGTTAATCCTATATAAAAATTGGTTAAAGCACGCGTGTGCGAGATTTCCCGTGAGTTTAGGTAATTTTTGTGCCAACCTTTGTAATTTTAATTAAAACTGTCAACAAGAAGTTCTTTTTATCGAATATCGACAAATTGTTATTAAAATTTAGTGTAATATCAAGTAAACATAATTATTAAATGACGATGCACCTGTATAAAACAACATTGCCATCCGAACATTGTGCCGTACAGGTAAATTTTAAGAAAATTACGAAGAGTTCAGAATGTAGTGTTGCATCATGGGAGCGAGTTTACACGCGTGATGACAACAACTTTAATTAGTTGCTAATCTCTGTATTTATATGTCTCTGCTTGAATTTTAACCAAAAATGCAACATTTCCGTACAAAACTTTCTTATATCATCACTGGCATATGCTTTTTATTAGTAATATTCCTTCAGATTCACAAGATCTAACCATCTTGAAACTTTGAAGAAAACTTGATGCTAGAAGTTGATATTTTTTACCAAAATGGCCCAGAATATCGGTTTTCAAATGGAGATGGCACCCAAAAATGCACACGGACATATACTTTTCTCTTCTAGAACGATTTTTTCTGTGTCTTCGCTTTTTAAGAATATAGGTTTCGGGAAAAACTAAGAATATTTTGACACCTCAGGAGAATACATACATAAGATATAAAAATTCAAATAAAATTACAAAGTCGTTTCAGTATAATAATGCATACGACATGTGTTAATGGTCAGTTGCAGTTAGAGAAAAAAACAACGGTTTCCATTGGAGGAATATGAAAACTAAATCAATGATTGCTCTATTCTGAAAGGTCTTCTTCGCAAGTTGTATTATCAACAGTTACAAAAACTGTTATTTTCAAACACAACTTGCAGTTTGGATAAAAAGGCTCAAAATTCACCCTGGAAAATCTTTTTTTTTCATTTTTGTTGTTAAAAGTGGTTTTTGAGAAAATAAAAATGACAATTAACAATTTTTTTCAAAAAATATTTTGACATAAATGTGTAAAAATTTCAAGGTGTTAAAAACAAATTTTTGGATAGATTATTAAGGTTCATAGAAATACACATTTATGGGTGCTTTTTTTCTTCTCAATAGGACAATGCGTTTTGTGTTTTAAGTGTAAGATAAAAGAAACAGAACTGTGTACTTTTTGTTTTGAAATACCAGAAACATATCAACATTTATTCTGGGAATGCTGTCATAACAAAAATATTTGGTTATCCATGTGTGATTTTTTCTCTGGTCATAATTTAGTTTTGAACCCAGATTCTTGGATTAAATCTATTTATACTAAATGATTGTATTGAACAACATGTGTTTCTAGTTTTAAAATATTACGTTTATGTATGTAGGTGCAAGAATAAGCTTCCTTGCATTAGAGGGGGATTGAATTTTTAAAATACTATATGCAAATTGAGAAACTTTCAACTGAATTTTTATCTTCCGCTCAAAGAAATTTCTTCAGAGTAAACTGTTGCGTTTAGAGGAGGTTCTCGGTGACTGAGTTATATTTTCATATTTTTATATTTTTTTCTCTCCAAAATTTTTGTGTTCTTTCTCAAAAAACTGATATACATTACATTTCCAAGTTTAAATTGAAGCTAAAATATAAATAGTTTAAAGTCTTTGTACACTACATTTTATGTCTGTAATACTGCCTTCTATCTATGTAATATGTACTACATGTATGTCAGTAATACTTCTGTCTCTTGTGTATGTAAATGTTATCAGTTGCCATAAAAATAAAGAATTACAAAAAAAGAATAGGACAATATTAGTTAGGCTTAGTGATGGTTTTCATTTTGTCTATGAGTCTTTTTGTCAGGTATTAAAAGGAAGACAGTAGCTGTAAGAGCAATTTACCAGTGAATTTTATGTTTGTGGACAACCCTGCATCCAT
Organism: Modiolus philippinarum; assembly: GCA_002080025.1. Lineage (NCBI taxonomy): Eukaryota > Metazoa > Mollusca > Bivalvia > Mytilida > Modiolidae > Modiolus > Modiolus philippinarum. The sequence goes on along the minus strand of MJUU01029580.1, from coordinate 239,714 downwards.
AACAAAAAGAATACATGGATGTAGCGCTCCACATTTAGCAATGAATTCCCCTCATACCAGCGCTAGAGGCCGTCTTGAATTTGCTATGGGGTATGAGCAGAGCTCATTACTGAAGGCCTAATGGTCACTTCAAAACCAAGAACAATATTTAAAGTGTTGGTTTAATCGTGTATTCGTGAATACATGTGTCTTGTGCATTTTTTCAATATTTTTCATTGTAAGGAAGGGTTTATTGAGCAAAAAGTAAGAGTTTAGTGAACACAAAGTAAGGGTTTAGTGAACACGAAATAAAGGTTTTGTAAACACGAAATAAGGGTTAAGTGAACATAAAGAATCATTTTAGGTTAGTAGAGTGTAAATATATGGAAACATGCAGAAAAAGTAACACCAACATAAAATGTGTAATTTTCAAATCAATAACAAAATTAGTCGAGTATACACTTCAGGATAAATGTGTCTGTATAGTGTATTCACGTCAATTACCGTCACATACTGGACAACATTGTTTCGGAATATATCTATGATTTTCACAAGTAGGGTCAATAAAGCAATCTATAGCCATGCACAACCAGTCAGGAGAATTATCTTTTCCATGGTATCCACAGGTACAAATTTTACAATAGTTGTCTTCTGCAATTCTTTCACCAACTTGGTATTCTGTGCCATTTTTAATGCATGTTGTTTTCGGCATTATGGTGGAAGGGCTCGGTGTAGGTTTTCTTGTAGTTATCATATCTAACACATACATTAAGAAATATTTAATGAGAGTCCAGTTATATTTTTTCTTTCAATTAAGATATGTCAATTTCATCACAAAACCGTATCTGGTATCTTCTACGAATAGTTAAAAACACACTTTTTCTATTAAACAGTAAAGGACCTCGTCAGCATCATTCACTTTTTTAAATAGATTACATAAAATCTCCTTGGATTTCAATACAAAATTGTTTTATATCAGCCCTTCAATGCTTCGTGATTTTGCTTTTCAAAATTTTCATAACGGATACGCAAAACTCGTCTTCTTCTTTATGATTTTAGGTACTGGCGTTTTAATAATGGCAATCAGAAAAAGAATAGAAAACCATCGTTTTAAAAGTTTGAAATATAGTAACAAAGTAAATGTAAAAATAGTGCTTAAAAGGCCTCCGCGCTCATGTTCAAGCCTGCTGTCGTGCTTAATAATGAACTATTTATTGTATATCTTTTTTGCATATGATTGTTATGCAAACAGAAAATTCAAACCCGATCAATGATAGTATTTATTATACATGTACCTTTCATGCAAAGACATCTTATGAATCATAATTTTATATATGTTTTACTATTAAAAAAAATCTTGATTAAGTGTAATTGATGACCAGATTTCACTGCACTGAAGATTCGTGCCATTTTCCACAACATACTGAAAATGGTACGCTATAATTGTGAGTAAAGCCATTTGAGATGGTATTACAAGAAGCATATCTTACCATCACACACTGCACAACACTGTCCTGGTTCTGTCTTCGTATTTTCACACTCTAATGCTGGACAGCTGTATGCAATACATTCCCACTGACTGTCTCCTTGTTTGTCGGGATATTTACAAAAACATGTAGTACATGGTGATTTTTTAACCATATCACCTGGACCATAAGTTTTATTGTTGAACATGCACGTGTAGCTTGCTGGATATGTACACACTCCACCTCCACATCCATTTTTGCAGCATTTTTTCACTCCTATGCAGTCATGATCCACACTACAGTCTGTATAACATGCACCAAAATTCGACGTTGCAGGGCATTCGCCATCTTTTAGTTCTGCAGTCATATAATGGAAAATAAATAAATGACAAACATAAAAATTCCAATTTGGTGAACATACTCAAGTTCTTACATAATAGTTAAATTTTATCACTTATAATATAGTTTTAGTAGTCCCATTAACACATGCGAACAATAGAAAATCGATGTATGTGAACAATAATATGAATCAAAAGAAAAATACTGTCAAAGGCAGTTTGAATTTTCTAGTTAAACTATGGTTGGGATGTGATCAAAATTTCATTTTTTTTATTTCAGTTCATTGTAATTATCCTTAGCACTTCATATTTTATTTTGGAGTATTATTGTTGGTTAACATGGTAACCACGAATTCTTCTTCCCAAAAGATAAGCTACTTCAGGTAAGTTTCTGAATTCTCATTGCATCTTGTGTCAACAAACCATAGCAATAGCATTCAAAACTGAAGAAAAAAAAGAAAATGCTTTATTTCAGAAGGGCCATCTAATTTCAGATGTTAACTAGGCTACTTAACGAATTTAAATGAAGTCTACTTCTAATGATACTGCGGCTGTTAATGAACCCAATATCCGTGGCCATTATAAGCATTGAACCAATTATAATTATGTGTTTTGAAAGCATAAAACAAGAAAATGGAGATCATTGGGATGAAAATAGATCCATATAAAGTATATCGTCATCACTGAAATTGGGATTCCCTGAAACAACGGCAGTAGAATACCGAAGGAACAAAAGTGTGAAATTCACAAAAATCGAAGTCCAAAGACAGGGCAAAAACGAGAACACAGAAAACAATGACGTTAGACACAAAAACAATGACGCCAGACAGACACAAAGCACAGAACCAGAAACCACAACATTCAGAACAAAGGCACTCACAGTGTGAACTCCAGTGAAACTGAGAGTGACATCAGGTGCTCCGGAAGGGTAAGCATGTCCTGCTCTGTTAACAGCACCCGTCACACTGTGAGTGATTAAATCCGGGAAAATGTCAAAGTCGGTAGTCAAATCCGGGAAGACGTGAATCTAGCTGAAAATGTCCACTTTCATTTGGGATACTGACATGTCATATCTTTCAATGATGCTATGGTGACGGCCATAGAATTTCTTGAGGGATGAAATTAACAAAGGTTGAACAAATCCCTGACTAAGCAGCTTTTGGGACAGTGTTTTTGCTCTGTTCAAAAATTCACTGTACAAACTACAAGCTCGACAGTAACGAATCAACTGTGAAATGTACACTCCATAGGCTGGAGAGGTAGGTATATTGCTGCTAAGAAAGGGAAAGTTCACAATGGGGAAATTAAAATCATCACGCTTGTCATATAGCTTAGATTTCAAACGTCCATCTTCGTCAATATACAATAAAAGATCTAAGTACGAGGCGGAAGTAGGTGTTTCAGTTGTTTCTTTAATTTCAAGCTCATTTGGATAGATCTGATGTAAATAATCCTTAAATTTAGGATTATTAAGAGAAAGCACATCGTCTATGTAGCGGAAGCTGAAATTAAAGGACTGGGCTAAATGTTTTTGTTTTCTTTGAATAAGCCCTTGTAAAAACTTGGCCTCGTATGAGTAAAGGAAAAGGTCAGCTAAAAGCGGCGCACAGTTTGTTCCCATAGGAATCCCTATTGTCTGTTGGAAAACACGACCTCCAAATTCGACAAAAATATTGTCGATCAAAAATTCTAACATTTTGATTACGTCAGTCTCGGTGTACTTCTTATTTGAATCGGTGTGGTTCCTAACAAAATATGTCTTGTCTTTCCCTACATTCGATCCATTTCAAAACTTTAGAAAAATGATACTGTAGATACTCCTTTATTTAATCGTTTTAAGCGTCTTCACTTTTATACTCAAACATTTCTTTGCCGTGATATTACGGTTTTGATTTTTCCTGATAACAAGATACTACTGTTAGTATGTCTTCATATTACCCATTAAACATATTAAGCCAGCAATTTCACAATACTACCAAACAAGTGAACATGTTATATTCATAGCCATGGTGCTTACATTGCCATGGTTGAATTGGACGATAGCACTATTCATTTTTATATATAAAATTATGATAATATTTTCAAAAGAATTTACAGGTTTTGTACTGCTTTTTATAACATCGACCATGGTAAATCCGCAATGTGATAATTGTTCTTCCTTCTTTGAAAATGACATAAAGTCATTTGCAAAAACCACCGATGAATGGAATTTTGTAAAATGTTACAAAGAGCCAAAGATTTTAAAATATGGAAATTGCGGTTTGGGGGGGGCAGTCTAGTTATATTCATAAAGAGCAAAATTAGAAATGATATTCCTCGTCACCAAATTACCAGTTGGAAAATAAATCAGCAAATGTATACCGAAATGAAATCACAGTATCACAGTAGATCATTAGTAAGAATAAGTTACCTTCTCCACAATCATCTCCTCCGTATCCCTGTTGACATATACATTTTGACTCGTACACATCAGCAATACAGGTTCCACCATTCTTACATTCAGGATTACATATTGCTGTAAATGTTAATTATGATGTTCTAATACATCCAAAATAAATTTCAAAGAAAAAAACTTTGAGGAAAAACATGGCTTTATGCGATATGGAGACAAATGGGTTAATAAAAATACAAACGACAATACAAAAACAAATCAAAGTGAATACAAAGCCTCAAAAATAAAGCGTCATCTAATGCTCAAGTAGGACTAGCATGGTCTGATTCAGCCGCATGGCAAGAAAACCCTACCTAAATTTTTAGGTCAGTTAACTTGTTACGATTAGGAGACAGAAAGTTGCCATGGAAACACAAATCATCCGTAATAACGATCAGTCAGTTGATGGTCCGGATAGTTAGCACCGCCTGTGAGGCGTTAGCAGCTTTCCCTTACACTTCTCGGCATGTTGTCAGTCGTTGCAAGGAAACAGAAGTCAAGTCAAGAACAAAATTTGGTGCTTGTGAGTTCGGTAATTTATTTCCTTGTGAGATAGAATTTACGATTTTTAAGATCATTTAACATGTACTGTCGGTCTTCATTTAACCTTGGATCGACTCACTGATAGTGTGCATAGTGCCGTCTCAATGCAGAATAAGCTTCCTTTAACCTGGCGCCTGATGTAACTCTCGGTTTTACTTTTGTTGGTGCCTCGTGTCTTGATTAGTCCGTTTTCTGACTTCTGATTTTCTTTTTTACCACACATGTTTGTTTTTTTTATTTATGTTTTCAAGTTCTTTTGTTCCTTCGAAGTTCTACTGTCGGAGTTCATGGGACGGTCGACAAAGGCAGTGCACTTAATAAGTCAAGCAGTCAAATAAAAACTAAATTTGTTTCAGATAAGGGCATGTTACTACTCAAGAAATTAAGAAGTAAACTACTTCCTGAATGTCATAAAGGTAATATTTTCAAGTCATCAGAGTCAATATTTAACATGAATCAATGTGTTGTATCTGCAATCATCAAATTCATTTGGATAGGAAGATATTTTTGCATATATACTGGCGATTTTCAGAGAAAATAATCTATGTAACGGAAGCCACATTAAAGAGTTCAGATAGTATATTCCTCTGACTTAAAAAATCGTATTCTATTCATATTGGGTAAAAATAATTTTAAGTAATTTTACGATAATGGTCTCCTATTTCACAGATCTACTGTTGCATCAAAAATTATAATATCTAAGAAAGTTAGGGTGCCATATTTGAATCTGACATCATCATATCTATTATGAGAACAACTTACGTATCTCGCACTGCTTCCCTTTAAACTTATTCTCAGGACATACACATACTGCAGCACCATCTCTTCCTGTGCATCTCCCACTGTTTAGACATGGCGGATTACATACAGCTGAAAATGCATATTTATTTTTCTCACTGTCGTTTCACATTCAACATACCCGTGTAAAAGTATAACCGATTCAGTGCTTTATGTTGACTTGTGTATCACAAACCGCCGACCCTCTTGCTAAAACTTTTGTGTCCAAAACTTTGTGCAAATAGACACTATTACGATTGAATATATTGGTTCATTTATATTGGGTAATTAAGATAACTAAACTGTTTTGGAACTGCTGAACATAATTAATTTTTCCAAAACACTTATATATACCTGTAGCAAGCTGGCTATCTCGAATGTGTAATCAGTTTTCGTTGATATGGTTTTTGGACTGCAATGTTTGCACAAATGTACGCTTAGGAACAGGATTAGATGGGGTTTCAGTTTTTGCCTTGTCATGAAAAACAACCAAAATTAAGAGACGATTTTTAACTGGGCGCTAAGAAGCAGAGCCTGTATCGCTCACTTAACAGTCTTGAAAAAGATCTCCATACACCCTTCGGTTAGATATTAGACATTAAGTGCATTAAAACATCTCACTTCTAGAAAAAAAACTCTTTTGACTGCACATTTCTTTTCTTTTAAAGTAAATACGGGCTTGGCAATGATGTTTAGCATTCTATAAAATGTTTGGAGTATAAGAGAGCTAGAAGATTACGACATCCATTGAATGAGTCATTTCATCCCAGATCTCCACTTGGCAGTATTTAGTGAGTAAAGCTGGGTTCAATGGAGATGCTGAAATTTCTCTAGGAGATCACCGCTATGAAAAAAATTCTGTCAACAGTCGGACGTGAATTTGCTAGTACCTGCATATATTTAAAAATATAGCCCTTTCTAAACACTACATTTTAAGACCCGTCTTGGTATGGTTGCCATTTTAAAAAACAAGAATGCAATGTAAAATCAATTTTGTCTCGAAACATTCCACGTGGTCAATCCACGTGTAGTTACAGTCCAGTTATCAAGCAACGTATCCTTTCGTTGTTTGATTTATAGAACAATGTCACACACAGAGCTAATCCAAATGCCAAAGAAGCGGTACAAAAGTGCGTAGAATGGTTACGATGTAGAATTAGTTAATTTTAATAAATTTCATTAATTTGAATTTTTTTTCCAGAGTTATGAAACCATCCGGTATTACAAAAATCATATCAAGATTCATCACAACAAATTCCAAAGGTGGTCATGTATGTACCGACGAACGACAGACGACGGCTACCAAGTGATGGCGATAGCTTGGGCTGATACTTTAGGTTAGATGAGGTAAAAAAGGCTAATTATGTGAATATTTTGTACTAAGAGATAAAATCATAGATGTTCAAATAAATCAAATGAAAGAATTAAATATTGATACAACTATCAATTATTAAATCATGCTCTATATTTTTGCAAAAATCGGTTATAATTATATGACGTAAGTATAAACACCGACCTGTTTCACAGTGTGTACCACTGAAGCCCGATGGGCAGCTACAATGATCACCAGCTGGAGTTCCACCATTTTCACATACTATATCTTGGCTGTCATCGTCATCACCTAAATTCCAAATAGACATATCTTTCATTGTTTAGTTTATAATTTGTTTTCTCAAAAAAAGAAAGGATATGGAATAAATGCACATGAGACAAAGTCTTAACAAATACATGGTAAAACCAACCAATGAAACGATGCTTTCACTGTTTTTCTTCATCTTGAAGTCACCATCATGTATAGATAAATGAGAAAAGGTTCGCGAAATCATCACGAAAGAATAGTGTTATTCTCAAACAAAATATATGGGCATACTAGTATACAATTTATAGATAAAAGTAGGAATGACCCGGTTACGGAAAGCTATATTTTTATATAGCCTAGGTGGACGAGTGGTCTAGGACGCTGGACATAGTGCAAGCGGTGTTACCATAGATGACAACAAAGCAGGGGTTCAAATCAAGCAGTAGACCTTGCTGGAATTTCCAATGCTTACAAGTTTAAAAAGATAATTTTTATCACTGTTGGTATTTGGAATCATATATTCTACCATTGCAGCTCACCTTACCAACACATCATCATTCATATGCAATTTAGTTGTACATAGTACATTGATAATTGAACAACATTATGTTCATAGTACAGATGATTTAACAACTTAATGTACAGAGAAATACTTGAACAAAATAGAATTGATTTAGTCGACTAAGATTAAAGTCTCCATATGTATAGGCCAATTCATGTTATTGTCATTATACATATGAAAGGGTTAGGGTCAGGATCTCAACCCTTTTCAAAATTACTTATATTAATTCTTGGTGGAGGTGGGCCAACTATTGGGACTTCCAGATATGTATCAACCAAATCATATATGAGTAATGATTAAGGGGTGGGGATCTCAAAAGTTTTCAAGGTAATCTGTTATGCTTAAAATTTTGGGGTTGGAACAAACATGAGGATTTCTCTATGAATAAACCAATTAATTTCTCAGAACGAATACGACTGTCACGATGCTATGGTTTAAGGTTGGGTATCTCAACTGTTTTCAAGATATGATATAATTCTTAAAATGGGTGGGGTAGAAGTGTGAGAGGTCAGTCCTTGGGGCTTCTGGTGTGTATCAACCAAATCATCTAATCATAAGCAATAGGTATCTCAACTGTTTAAAAAAAAACAAACAAACTGACAAAAACAAAATAGAATATTTCCTAATTCTTCAATGGTTGGAAGTGGGGATTACCCCCTAAGCTTCTGATATATATATTACCAGTTCATCTTAACAGAAGTTACAAGATAATATATAATTTAGGTGCAGTGATCTTAACAAGATAAAACTACAATTCTTAAATTTAATGGGAAGGGGTGTGAACGGCGACGAACACCTTCAGGCTTCCGGTATATATCAACCAATTCATTTTAAAATTACATAATTAGCAATAAGATTATACATGGTTTAGAGGTGGGGTCTAAACTGTTTTCAAAATATAAAATTCTTAAAATGAGTGAGATGGGGAGAAAGGGCGAACACCCCTTTGGGATTTCTGGTATGTATCAACCAATTCATGTAATTAAAGGGGTGGAAGCTCAACTGTTTTCAATATATTTCGTAATAATTGAAAATGGTTGTGAGGAAAGGATGTAGAACACAAGCCAAAGTGCTCTGATATGCAACATCAATTCATCCTATCATGAGTTACTAAGAAAATCTATGGTTTACATGTGGGGACAATCCCTGGGGTGTACCAGTATGTATCATCCATTTTATCTTATAATGATTAATAATAATAAAGATGACTGAAGGTTGCATTTGGCAAAGAAAGTAAAAGAATACAAGCGTTTGCACATTATTATTTGACTTTGACATTCAAGGTCAAGGTCATAGTGACCTAATTCTTTTACGCAAAACTCTGCACCCAACGCATACACATACCAAATATGAACACAATGGGCCTTTAGACAAAAAAAGTTATTCCCAAGACAATGGTGTATTGGACGAAGAAGAAATAACACTTGATAATTCAGATATAATACTAGTAAACATTGGGAAATTGTAGTGATAATAACTTTTACTACAATTCATGTCTTTTGAGTGCAGATAATATAACATTTGGTAGAACAGAAATCAAATGAACTGAGCAAATAACCTAAAAGCCTGAAGTAAGGTAATGATCAACTGTGGACATATTATGAACATTCCCAGCTGTATATGAAAATGTCAGAAAAATAACGAATTTAAGAGGCAAAACTACTTACGAACAGTACATTCTCCATTTTCATCCTTTTTCCATCCTTCACAACACTTTCGTTCACAAAACCAAATTGTGATATTAACAGTGCGAGTAACCAAGCAGAACTTCCTGAAATATTAAAATTGGTCACGTTATTTTTATATTTTCACAGAACAAAAGGATCTGTAAGTCACATGACATCGAGAATTCACGATAAAAACGCAACCGGAAGTTCCAAAATGATCCAGACTGGAAGGCTCAATTTTGTTTTCAATGATTTTCGATTGCATTTCTGCAACCTTTCCTCATTAGCAAGTTTGTGATTACTAAACCGACACATCTTAAGTATTGAATTAATTATAAGAATATATCTAATATTATGAATATGGTTTACGGGTGGGGACAATCCCTGGGGTGTACCAGTATGTATTATCTATTTTATCTCATTATGATTAAAAAAAAACTTTCGGGAGCTGACTTCATAAGTTGGTAAAACTTGTGTGCGATCCCCTTTTTTCTATTTAACAAAATAAATATGTTTAAATCTATAAAAACTAATACAGATATTTCCGACAGCAAACCTGTACTGTTTTCCGAATGTATACTGAAAAACAAAAGAGACCCAAATTACTAGACACAAAGGCCCAGCGTTAAAAACTTCAGCGTATGGAAATGAGATATGCAAATAAGATGTCGTGGAGCTGTCGAGATGCTATCAATGGTGAAGCTTGATCTCATGATCTGTCTAACCTTTTATTGATAAACCTTTGGTCTGGTCCTAATTATACCCCCGGATCTTTATATCGGGGGCACATTGTTTTTGCCCTGTCTGTCTGTATGTCCGTATGTCTGTAACTTTAGCCTGGCTCATAACTTTTGAAGCAGATGTGATAGGCCCTTCATATTTGGTATGTGTATTGATCATGTAAAGCTAAACACCATTATTTAAATTTCACTAAGGTCAGGTCAAAGGTCAAAGTGACAGAGATCAAAAGGTCAAATCTAGATTTTGCTATAGCTCCTTAATTATAATAATTGTTAGAGGCTTGATAGTCTATATGTGAATAGATCTAATGGAGCTGAGTACAAATCCATCAAAAAACTTTTGGTCAGGTCAAAGTTCAAAGTCACTGTGTGCAATTTACAAACTTAAACAACAAGATGTGTTTGTGAAACACTATGCCCCCGGCAGCAACCATTTCTACCATACAACATAAATAATAAAACTGCAATCACTAGAAATTAAGGTTAAATAATAATTTGTACTAAGTTCCATTAGATCTATTCACATACAGAATATCAACCCGCTTGCAATTGTAATTAACGAGCTAAAAGCAAAATCTAGATTTTTACCTTTTGACCCCTGTGACCTGACCTTAATGAAATTTGCATAATGGTGTTCAGCTTTATATGATCAATATCCAGGCCAAATATCAAGGTCCTATCACATCTGGTTGGAAAAATATCAGAAATGTTAAAGTTTTCAAATTTTCACTCAGTGACCTTGACCTTTGACCTGACCAAATTTTTTTTGGTGCATTTGTATTAAGTTCATTAGATCTATACATATATAGAACATCAAACCTCTAGCAATTGTAATTAACGAGCTATAGCAAAATCTAAATTTTGACCTTTTGACCTCTATCACCTTGACCTGACCTTAGTGAAAGTTGCATAATGCTGTTCAGTTTCATATGACCAATATACAGGCCGAAAATGAAGGTCCTATCACATCTGGTTGAAAAGATATAGGCTATGTTAAAGTTTTTGTTAAAGTTTTCAATTTTGCACTCGGTGACCTTGACCTTTGACCTGACCAAAATTTTTTGGTGGAAATGTATTAAGCTCCATTAGATCTATTCACGTATAGAATATCAAGCCTCTAGCAACTGTAATTACCGAGCTATAGCAAAATCTATATTTTACCTTTTGACCTCTGTGACCTTGACGTTTGACCTGACCTTAGTGAAATTTGCAGCTTCACATGATCAATACACATACCAAATATGAAGGTCCTACAACATCTGGTTTATAAGTTATGAGCCAGGTTAAAGTTGCGGACAGACAGACAGGACAAAAACAATGTGCCCCCGATCTAAAGATCCGGGGGCATAAAAAACTTTAACATAGCCTATATTTTTTCAACAAGATGTGATAGGACCTTCATATTTGGGCTGTGTATTGCTCATATAAAGCTTTACAGCATTGTGTAAATCTCACTAAGGTCAGGTCAAAGGTCACAGTGTCAAAAGGTCAAATCTAGATTTCGCTAGAGCTCCTCAATTACAATTGCTAGAGGTTTCATATTCAATATGTGGATATATCTTATAGAGCTTAGTACAAATCTTTCAGAAATCAGGGTCATGTCAAAGATTAAGGTCACCGAGTGCAACTTCAAAAACTTCAAAAACTTTAACATTGCCTATATCTTTTCAACCTGAAATGATAGGCCTTCATATTTGGTCTTTATATTGATTATAAAATGCTGAACACCATTATGCAAATTTCATTAAGGTCAAGTCAAAGGTCAAGGTCACAGAGGTCAAAAGTTCAAAATCTAGATTTTGCTTTTAGCTCATTTATTGAAATTGCAAGAGGCTTGATATTCCGTATTTGAATAGATCGAATACAGCTTTTTATAAATGTTTACTAAAATTAATTTCTAGTGTATATTGCAATTTTTAGCATTGCATTTGTTTGTGTATTTTACACATGATTGCTTCCGGGGGCATAGTGTTTCACAAACACATCTTGTCTGGGAATTATATTTGAAAATGAGATGGATGTTGTTTGCTTTATATGAGAATTTCTTCTGGATACGCCCTGGCTTTAATTCCAATGTATGTATCGCCCCCAATTTATATGTTACATTAGTTTACATGTGTATGGTTCTATCTTGCTCATTTCATTATTCGGTATTGGTGGGGCTATTGTGGTGATGACAGTGTCGGCGGGATGATTCCCTATCGGGGTGGTGAGAGTAATAATGTGTGATAGTGAGAAATTCGGTGGGTGGTAGTGAGAGTGGTAATTGAGCTTATGAGGCTTTTTCTTGTGATTTCAAAATGTTATTTTGACCATTCTGTTTATATTGCCCACATCTCACTTTTATATTGCGCCAAGTTTCCTTGCAGTTGACTCGATGAGTGTTACGCGTTTTTTTATATGCGGTGCGTGTGAGTCTTTTTGTGGGGCAATGATTAACATCGGTTGAAAGAACACTTTCCCATTTGATTTTACCTTTGTTGGCGATCCCGCATCCTTGGGTAAAACGCAACATGAATGCAGCGTTTTATAGACTTTGTTTCATTTACATTTACTCCATACCCTTTCATTGTTGTTTATACGGTAGTGAGGATGGGTTTCATCAATAATAGATATTCTTGTTTTACGATGATGATCATGACTGCTCTTTTGTTCACGAATTACTCACACGACTCGTGAATGATCATGAACAAATAAAGGGATATGGAGTAAATGTACATGGGACAAAATCCCTATAAATACATGGTCAGATTAAGCAAATGGAACAACGCTTTCATTGTTGTTCTTAATTGTGAGTTACTCACGACTATGCTCACGTGATCATTGGCATATATTGCTGCTGCTGCTTGGTGGTACGAGATGGATAGTAGGGTTAGTTAGGGTTGGTTGTAGTAGTGAGATTGATAATCGTGGTGGTTAGGCTTGTTCTTATTGTAGTTAGGGTAAAAACTGTGTGGATGAGCTTTTTTAATGATGTATTTTCTCGTTTTATGATCCTAATCACGACTTTGCTCATTGGCTCACAAGTTGCTTGTACAAGTCACGAGCTGCTCGCACAACTCACGTGCGCTAACATGACTCATGAGTTGATCACGACTATGTTGTGCTCATTTTACTTTTCGGTTTGATGTAATCCCTCTTGTCGCTTTCACCAATGATACGTTAATACAGTGTACAACATAGCAAGTTCATAGAAATGTACGTCCTCTAAAACATATCCTCTTAGCGCCTTTGTTTTCTTTCCGTTTCCTCACTGCTTATTACTATGTTCAAACATTTCCCCTTACAAGTACGTGTATTAACGTTCTTCCGAAGTTATAACACAAACAAAATGTTACAATGTATAAAATTCAAACTACAGCTTGAAATTGTGAAAATTATTTGCACACAAGAAGATTTATATAGTGTTGGTCTAAGTTCGTCGAATGCAGAATGCTGATTTAATAGCAGCATTTATGTATCTCGAGAACAATTAATATCAATTTATTTCTTAGCAAAAATCCTTACTTTTTCCAGGGCTTGCGTCCACACCAAATAGTTTCACTAGTCGGATCCTTACACCGTTCACATCGTGTAACAGTTTTTGGAAAGCTTACACTTTTCCATTCACAACAGACATTATCATCGTCATCATCATCATCATCATCTCCTGAGTGACAATTCCTGTTCAAAAGGAAAAAAAGATAGACAGTATGAAACTCTGTATTTTTTCCGGGCGCCTAACCAAACATTCATATGGTCATCTGGATGGTGTGCTTTGTAGCTAGGATACTATGCATATATGCACATTTCTGAAACATATTATAACGTTAATAACCACTGAATTACATGTGTTAGAGTCACGGTAAAACCCCAAAAGCAGTTAATAACGGTAGAGTAAGCAAACAGACGGTAACATTCAATAATATTTTTTACAACTGTACGTACACTCGAAATTCTACATTTTACATTCATTTTAAAAAAAAGTAAAGTATAAAAAAAATCTTCTCAGAGTTCGAAAATGAAGATTTTTTACCCTCTCATAACAACAATATCTTATTTTGCAAACGGCAATAATATACATTGTACCTTATCCTGAGATGTATTGTAAACATAAACAAATAAAGAAATATGGATTAAAAAAAAGGAATATGGTTGAAATACCCATGGGACAAAGTCCCTACAAATACACCGTAAGGTTAAGCAAATAGAATAATGCTTTGGTTGTTCTTCGTCACGAAGTCGCCATGAGGCCTTAGAAAATCAGCTAACACTTACACTTCATGGTTATTTTGAACGGCTTAAGCAGAATTCACTTACAACCACGCTCCATACTGTGTTACATCCATGAATTCGGAATCACCATGGTTACCGTATATATCTAAAACAGGTCGAGGCTTGTATGGAAACAGGTGACTCACACTTTCAATAAAGAATACCACTTTTGCTAAATGTAAGGTATCTTGTGCTTTTTGACCGTGGCGATCCCGTATTCATGGCTGTAGCACACCATGGATAAAACATTGTTGTAAGTGAAGATGCAAAATTACCATGATTGAAATAACAATAGCTTTGCAGGGGGTACATTGGTACAAACACAAAAATATTGGACAAAGAGATCACTTACAAACACTATCATCCGTAGCGCGACAATGGGACTTAAAAAAAATAATGTTAACGACCACAATGGAGATGTGAGCATGTCAGAACATTAGTTATGATTCTTCTTAATAAAGCAAAATGTTAAATTTTGAACAGGAATGTACATAACTGGAGATCCTTTCCAATATGTTTAATTATTTTTTACCAATATTCCATATTACATAAACGATCCTTTTAATATTATAATGGTTGTTTTTTTTAAAGTTCATGGGTATAAACCCGGATGTATCATACTAGTATAAGTGAAAATTTCATTGAAATGTCTAGTGTTTTATAACTTTATTTTACTTTTTGTTCTGTCCTGAATAAATACCTCACCATTGAGACGTTTTTACTTCTGTAATTTAAACCTTCAACTAGGTTAATATGAGACTTCAAAATGTCGTGACTAAATTTGAACGCCTCGATGGCTATTTCATTTTATTTTATTACTCGGCGATTTTGTGAATTGTCTACACTGGAAACTTCTAATAAATTCCTCCATTGTCTTTATACATACCATATTTGATTACATGAACCTTTCAACGTAATATGGCAAGTCGTTGGGAAATTTATTCCTATCTTTAATACATGTACCAGGAAATGTATTTTCCCTAGCTCACAAAGCGAGACACTGATCATTGCTAGATAAAAATTTAAAAATATATATTCATTTATGTATTTATTTATTTATTTATTTGTCCAATTGTAATTTCATATCTCTCCATTATCTTTTAGTATTCGTGTGTCGCTAGTGACATGTAGGTGTTTACAGAATCTGGATCCTCGTTCGTAGTGAAACTGTATGATCAGTGTTAGAGATCCCGATGAACTGCATTTTTGATCGTTTCTTAATTGGTATATATTTTAAATTTCCGGTAACGGGCTAATTTATAAGGACATCTGCTTAAAGGTAGAAATCTAAATAGCATAACCATGATAATTGTGTTGACTAATAAAAAGGTATACAGTATTGTTTAAAAAACTTATCGTTACAGACAAGAAGATGGTCCTCTATTTAGATGTGTCGTCACATTTATGCAGTACCTCTAACGTAACTACCATGCAATGTCGGTGAAGAATAATATTCAAATGCTCATTCTTTTTTACTTTATTGCGGTCTGTTTTTATTTCTGTATATAATGCCACGGTAGATGACATTGAACAATATATGTCATCGGCATCTATGATCAAAATTATATCATTTTTTTTAACGTTTTACGTTACCTATGAAATAAATAACAATTGGTCTGACCAGTGATCATTTATGTTTTCTATCTCCATCTCTTAAACTTTTGAGAATTTAACCTAACATTTCCTGGCATATAAGTTGATATCTTTTCTACACGAAAAGGTCGTCATGAAAAAAAAACTGTTATAAAAATCAAGTACACTAGGTCTGAATTTTATACAGCCCATGATGTTTCACTTTATTTCAAAAGCTGCATCATAAGAAGGAGGGGACTACCTACCTTCCCTTTGGCATGACGAATGCTGCGATATTTTTATGCTTGGCATCTGAAATGCTTTTTTAAAAAATTGCGAGATGAAGTGAGGTGCAACATACCAAGAAAAATGGTGTGAGTAGCTTAAAAGAGATTTAGCAAAGGAAAATACAAGCTTTTAAAATAATAAAATATATGAATAACAAAATTACCGAGTAGTATTGTCAGAATCGAAAATCTAAGGTGCAAAAGATACGAAGTAGGTGAAAAACTACCAGAAAAACTGTAAGCCCCAGTGGTCCTAACTTAGTACAGGCATTTCAAAAGAAATTGATGGTTAAACCGGTTTTATGGCGCCCAAACCCCCGTACCATTGCAATAGTGCTGTCCAGTAGCGATTCAACAACAATTGCTAGTGAAAGGTCGTAGGCAATAAAGGGATAATAAGTAAATAATCTGTATATGTTCGGCGGAACCTAGTGTCTCGCCTGCTTACTCCGCTTTCATTAGAATTGACCTATATTAAGATGTGGTTGCTATGAATTCTAAGAAATAACTGGTCTTTGAGAGTATCAGGAAATTTACCACAACTGCATGGGATAAAAAAATTTTTGAAATCTTACCATTGAAAATATTTGATTTGACTAAAATTCATCCAAAAACAAGAATTCCTTAAAATTGCTTGTCTTTGAGAGTTGAAGTATATATATTTTACGAAATTGGAACCATATTTTTGTTCTTATTTTTCAGAATTATGTCTGGTATGAAAAAAATGGCTAAAGTATTTAATAAAACAAAGGCGGTAGAATACCTAAGGAACGAATGAGTGGTATTTACAAAAATCGAAGTCCAAAGACACGGCAAAAACGAGAACACAGAAAAATGAGGTTAGCTACAAAGCACAGAAATAAAAAAACACAACATTCAAAACCAAGGCACTAACAGTGTGAACTCCCATGAAACTAAGAGTGACACCAGGGTAAGCATGTCTTGCTCTGTTAACAGCACCCGTCACACTGTAAGTGAGCCAATCTAGGAAAAAGTCAATAGCGGCATGTTCAAAGTCGGGAAGACGTGAATCTAGCTGAATATGTGTGCAAATATTTTTATTGCATATTTGATTGTATGCAAAAAAAAATTCAAAAATTGTTAGTCTTGGACATTTTCAGGAAATTTACCAAAGTTGTAACCGGAATAAAATTCTGAAAGCTTATTGCTTATCTAAGGACTATATGGAACAATTCTACATCGAAATTTACTTTCGAAAGTTCAAATTTTGTTTATAAATTGTTGATTATGGACCAAAATAAAAATGGAGCCAAGTTCATTGATGCGTAAAATATAGGCAAAGGTAACGTAATTATATGGATGTAGGTTACTACTAAAGATGTTACCACTTACCAATCATCATCTTTCTATGGTATGTAGGTGCTTAGATATTGTAATAACAAAAAAAATGATCGAAAAAAACTAAGTCAAACTAAAGACAAAATACGGAGAAATTGGAAGTATTTTTTTTTCAAAAATAAACGTGGGATTCAATCATGAAATTGTACTGAATATTGTGTCAAAATTTCTTTGATATTCAGTAAGATTTCAGAAAATTATTTAAGTTAGAAAAGTCTAACATTTGGGTTAACCAAATGTTGACGACGACGCCGACGACACCGATGCCGACGACGGAATCTATGGTCGCTATGTCTCGCCTTTTCGACATTCGTTGCAGGCGAGACAAAAACTAATCTTGAGTTTCAATTCTCACCGAAACTTCAATGAATAACTTCCTTGTATGCATGACATAGTCAGTTGATATTTATTTTTACTAAATTTTGCAATGCAAATTGACGCTTTTATCATATGATTTAAACGACAAATGCTTAAACATACCCTTGATTTAGATTTAACTACGCGTATAATACAAAAGGAACTATATATGTTTACTTGTGTATGATAGCTTCAAACGATAATCAATTGAAAGTAAAGTTGTAAAATTTATCTTTTTGTATGTTTGAATACTTCAAAGTACTACTTTTCTTTGCTATTTTGTGGTTTTTGCATGTTGTGTTATTAAGTTATTGGGGGTATCTCTGGTAATAATATTCTTTGTTGTTACAATATTGCTTGCTAGCATGATGATCAACAACGTAGCAAAACCTCACAAACAGGGCAATATGCGGTCCATCTCATTAGTACTATGCTGTCAGCGCTGTGATAGTACTTAACAAAGACGACCAAAAACAATTAAACGGATACCCATCTGTGGGTATAGCAGAGCCATGTTTGAAAAAATGTAACATTAGTATATCAACCCCTCCTAAAACATGAAATTGATATCAACATAGTTATCAGGAAAGGTTGATTATATACTAAGTAACGCATAAATACACCTTTTATTTTGAATAAGTAAAAAAATCTTCGTTATACATTGAGTGCATTCATTTACTTTACATTTAAAAACTAATTTGTTCTTCTATCAGATGCATTTATACCCGTGTGTTATCAGAAGGACATTATGGGATTTTCGCACTACTTTAAAAGCTTGAATGGTGCAGCTGTCAACTAAGTGAATCATGTTACCTAGTCTTAGTGAAGTATGGTGAAGTTATTCCCATTAAAGGTTTTCACTGAATATATCTATCATTAGCAGTAAACAAATCCTTTCTACTCACTCCAAAAAGGAGCAGGCCTCTTGGGACTTCTTATTTTGTATTTAAATACTTGTCTTTCAAAATTTTCCCTATGGTTAAATACTTCCACTTGGTATTTGTTTGTCCTTCGTAATTTTTGGAATATTACATGTGCTCAATAAAGTGTCATATCTTAGTAAGGGAAAAGTGAAACACTAAACATCCAAACAATAATAACATTGAGATATTTGTCCTTTATGTTCATTGCATAAAAAACATGAGTACCCTTAACATTCATTGTCCTTCATTTAACTTATCGCTAAGAATATTCAAAAAGATGATAATTCTGTCCTATTCTTTAGTCCACACAATTAGAATGAACCCCTACAATGGCAGAAAATGACAATAACATGCCAATATCCACAAGGGAACTGTACTAGAAAAAAACAATTGAGAGACAAAAGACAAAAGTAAATAACGATAGACACCCAGGATAACCGGATTTGGTACGGGTACTAGCTAAAGCTAGTGGTAGGATTAAACCGGTTAATCTGTATCCAAACCTCCCCTTTCTCTATCCCGTGAAGACCATATACATCTGGAACTGTCAATGTCTTTTGTATAAATACCCCCAAAAATCAATCACTGGATATGCCACTCAAGGAGAAGATCATTATTACCCTTCCAGAGTACCTTGATAATGCGTGCAGTTTTTCGTGGAGTTCACACTGCTGTGCGTGGTGTTCGTGTTTATTTTTGTTTGTTTGCTTTGTCTTTTTGATACTCTTTCTATTTGCCCTGTTATTTATATTGCATCTGGATTGCTGTAGCTTTGGATTTTGGATTGTAGAGTTCCCATTTCTCCCGCTTTGCTTCGTTTTTTAGACACGGCATTTTGAACCTAATCATTTAAATTGTGAATACTTAAATAGCAACGACCGTAAAATCTATTTTGGTCAATATATATATAGATTTTGCCGGTTTCTTTACTTTAAATTGTTAAAAAAACAAATAATGCCGTTATTGCTGGAAAAATATTAGAGACATGATCGTTTTCTCAGTTTCTATTGTACTGACTAAATTCCTGTAAACATTAATCAATTGATGCTTTTGATTTACATAATCAATATCTCAAATATGCAAAATATAATTAATTTTTTACACATCCATACGCAATTCGAGTTATAATCAATATACACAGTCACGTTGTTATACATTTGCTAACTATAAAAAGAGTATAAACTTATATTGCTCTATAACCATCAGGCTAATGTTTTACATGGAACACAAATGAATGTACATTGCCTATATGGTACCATTCTCTTTTGCTGATGGTTATAGTCTCTGTATTTTTGGTTATGATTTGGAAATTCCGTGTATTAGGGTTCTTAACTAGAAGTACTTGTGTAGTGTTTGTACTGTCTTGATAAAGTGAGGTAAAACGCTAAAGAAAACATATATTCATAGTATACTAAACTTAACTAAAATAGTAAAAATGTGGCTATTCTAAACAACGACAGTAGAGTACAGTAAACATATTAAGCATCATGCTATGTTTATTAAGCACTAGTCGGAAAATTCTTTTCCTAGATTTAAATTTGTAAGGTTACAAAAAATACCGAAGTTGCATAAAACAGTAAATTTCGTTATGCTGTACACTTGTTTCAAGGAGTAACCTCTCATCAGCAGCATTAGAATCAAATAACATGAAAAGCCATAATCAAAAAGTAGTCCAAGAAGAAGTACTCATTACCAAAAATATCGAAATAGGAGGCTAAATCCAGTACCAAGGACATCTGCAGAGTGCCATACACGAAATGAAGCCTCGGTAAAAGTGGTTAGAATTTTGATAAAACAGTCAAATTCTATAAAACGCAGTCAGGAGATATCTATTTAGTTCTCGTTATTTTCATTTCATTTTGTTTTTATCATTTTAATTATATATTTTTTTACATGGATATACTCTCTCACCCATCTCATTTTAACACGTCAGAGAAGCATTACGTAAATTTTCACCAAATTTTGATAATTTTGTCATAACTTTTTAAAGCCAAAGAAAACTAACAATAAATCTATGAAAACTCATAAGAAATAATTTTCCCGGCAGAATACTGATGTCATTTATCTATATAATTATCACATGGATTTATGGCATGATCTAAAGCCCTATGAAATCTAAACTAATGTTTTGAATCCTTCATTCAGTCTTACTGCCTCGACATTATATATTCATATAAATATTCATACATGTATAAAGTGTCAGTAAAACAGGGATTCAGAGACAAGCTAAAGTTTACTCATTAGCAATGAAATAAAAGGGACAACAGGAAACAAACCTGTAATACTGTATATTATATACTCATTTAGATATCTATAATCCGATTTTTTCCAAATCGTGTCACATGACATTTGATATTTCGTTGGGTCAACTGGTTAGCGTTGGGTTGCATAGGAAAGTCAACCGGTGAACAAGAGGATTCGATATAATATAACAGTTACCACCCTAGATAGTGTGTGACCCAGCGGTTCTCTCCCCCTCGAAATTAAGGTCACCCTCGAGCAAGCTGCTGCGTCAAACGCTATCTAGGGTGGTAATAATATAACACCAGTCTGACAAAATCTTGTAAATGTATAGAAGGGTCTTGTCTTATACACATATAAATAACAAAATACCGAAGTTACTGAAAATTTTGTTGCTGCATATGCGTATTTCGACAACTTATGTCTCTTCAGTGCAGATAAAATCAAAGCATTTGGAAGCCCATAAACCGAAATACTTGTAATAACTGATAGAGAACATAGAATCAATTAGATCTTAATATAAAAGCCAAAATCAGCTAAGGACAGTGCTATGCAAGAGGAAGATACTCCTTAGTTTTAAGCAAAATTTAAATTTACTTAAATTTAGATATTGCAAGTTTCCAAATGAAATCGGTTTTCTGGTCAGCACTCAAGTACTGGCCACTGGGTAGGTGAATACTCTCGGGACTGACAGTCCACCAGCAGTGATATTGGTCCAGTGGTAATAAATAACAAAATATGGAAGTTACAATTAATTTTGTTTCTGCATATGCTCATTTCGACGGATGTACCAAAAAAAGGAAAAAAAACAGCAAATACACAGCATACGTGTCATCTGTCGAATCAGAACGGGAATGTCACTTTCACGTATGTAGAGGTATTAATTGACAAGAACCAAATTTAAGTAAATACTGTCAGCCATTAATTCTTTTGAAATGCCTGTTCCAAGGCAGGATATTGCATTTTACAAGTTTGTGGTGGTAACGCTTTGTTCTTTTACCCTCGTTTAAGTTCGTCTCCTAACAATACTGTTCAGTTATTTTTTTAAATTTTAAAAACATTAACATCTGCTATCCTTTAGAAAAGAGAGTTGTTTCAGATGGCACTTCCCCTACTTACTTGTTTAATCTTATTGCAAATTTAATTATTAAAAAAACACTCACGGCCATTTGTGTCTTCTCCTGTGGCTATGCACGGACATAAATAAAACTGATAATACTACCAACAGTAACAGACATCTTGGAATCATTGTTTACGGGTACTTTTCTAATCCAAGTACAAGGATTTTATCTGGCATCCCAGGTAAATATCGATTTTTGTTACAGGTATTTTCAATCCATTTTAAATGTAGATTTTTCCTATATAATCATCTATTATTAAAGCATAGACAGGTCATATGTAACAGTACTTTTGAAATAACTGGAAATTGAGCTTTGTTATTGTAAAAAGACCATTATGGTCAAAGTGAACAGCGTTATTTTATATTGTTTTTCTTAATCATATGTTTTGTGGTTTTCGGTTTGTTTCAGGTTTATGCTATCAAATACTATCAGAGTGTTATGTAAATAGCATTTGATAGTCGATGTGAATAGTAAAGATTGCCCAATGGTTTAAGAAATACAATACAAAGGCTTATAAATATAAAATATAGAATTTTACTGAAAATAGAGTATCTTTATATGTGGCAATTTCGACAGGTTTTTGTTTATTTGTTTTGCTTTGTTTTATTGTCTGTTTTGTTGTACTTGTTTGATTATTTTGTTATTGTTTTGTTTTTGTTTTGTTTTAGCAAGGAAATAAGCAAGCCAATATTCAAACAAGTATCTAGTTAGGTTGTTGTAAGAGATGGTGTACTTCAAATTCATATTTGGTTAACTCATTCATTTATATGACTGGATATAGAAATAATTACGTAATTTTAAATTAATCTTCATTTCTAAACAGGGTGTTTGCTTGGTGTATTTTTTCTGAACTAATCGACATACCTTTGGTTTAAAAACACTGTAACACTTAAATCTTAGAGGGGAGTTGCAGGTCATGAATTTTCATTTTGAATGAATGCTCATAGCTTTATGATATTTGCTGTGCATTTGAAGTCAATGTAATAAATTTGAATTTGTTTTATGTTAAGTTCATTAAAATTTTTAATAGAGTCGTGTCAGCGAGACATCAAGTTCAAATTTCATTTCAGCAGAATTTATAAATAGCATATAACAATGAAATCATACAGCTGAATTTGTCAATTCATTTTGTGCCTAACATTATATAAAATGTATTCAACGTGCCAACTGAAATATTAAATAGGTACAATCATATCTAAACTTCAGGCATCTAATTTTGTCGGTAAGGAAAGTGTCATTATGCAAAATGTCTTTTAACTAGAGTTTACAACAATTTCATGTCTTTAGACTATTACAAATAAAAAAGTCGTAGGCGCAAATAGTTTCTTTTCCCCATTTATATTTGCTTGAATGGTCGTTGTGGCATTAGCAGTGTAATACTTAAACAGCCCAGAATTTAGGAGCCTTTAGTTTTTTTGTTTTTGTTTTTGTTTTTTTTTATTATTATTATCATTATTCTTTTTTTTTCTTTTTTTGTTTTTGTTTTTTGTTTTGTTTGTTTGATTATATGTGTACAAAAAAATAACAAAACACCGAAATTACATAGACAACTGTCTTCAGTGCAGAAAGAAAAAAAATATATTAGCAGATGTTTCAAAGCAAAGGAGACAGTGAATGAAACGCAAAGGTTCTGAATGGGACAGAATTCACTGAATGGAAGAAATGTACCCCAAGAAAAAGCAAAAGAGACAGTGAGTGAAACGCAAAAGTTGTGAATAGGACAGAATTCACTGAATGGAGGAAATGTACCCCAAGAATAACACTTAGTTTTTGCTGTTACTCCTTCCGAATTACTGAAGTCAAAATTTATACAAAAGGTATGACGTAAAGACGCTTGAGTATAAAAAACAAGAACATAACTTTCAANTTTTTTTTTTTTTTTTTTTTTTTTTTTTTTTTCTTTTGTGAATTACCGGTTTTTAAGAGGAAAGTTATCTCATATGTTACTATACTTACTATCAGCAAATATTTACATATTTTAATATTTATATATATTTAAATATTTTCTTACATTGATATCTCAATTTGATTTAAAATTTTGGAAGTTCAGCGGAAACAAAGCCGATAACACTTTTTATATTTTTGTTTTAAATGATCTTATGAGAAACACGAAAAAATCTTTGGATTTATTTTCAAGAAAACGACAAAAAATTATTTTCAAGTACATATTATTTTTTTGTACTAATGTTATTTTAAAGCCAATAAAGGTGTCCCTTTTTTATTTCGAAAACAATATCATAAGGAAATTCTTCAGTGAAAAATGGAAAAAAACTATGGAAAATATTGAAGTACCAATCTGCCGTAAGCCGTAAGACTTACGCATCAGAAATCTTTACAATATATTAATATTAGATATACAAGACATAAATTGACCTTTTAAATGATTCAGTTGTGTTTATAGATTACTTGGATTAACAAAAGACTTGCAATGTAGTCTACATTATACGACCTTGGTACAATGTTTATTTATTCATTTATTTTTTTTATAATACATCAGATAAATGTGTTGGTATTTATTCAATCAATTATTTGTCTTTAGAAAATGCTTAATATCTCTAGTAAGAATGTCAGTCGTCTATTTATTCCATGCATTGTGGTTGTCTCATGTCCTTGTTTTGTCTTTCTTTTTCTGTGTTTCCGTTTTTGCCATATGTATGGACTTTGGTATTTTGTAATCATCATCTTCCATGTTCTTTCTGTATGCATATGCCGTTGTTTCACCTTGTTGCTAATTTAAAGAACTAAAAATGAAGTGAGGAACAATTAATACACTCGAATAAAGTTCCCAGAATTAAACATCGTTTTAAACTTTCAGTCAGATATACAGCCCAATCATATTATAGTATAGTCATGTTTATATGAAACTAGGAAGTAATGTATGCATGGGTTAACACTCAACCATTCTTATACTAATAAAATGGAATTGTCTATTGGTACAAGCTACTCAATCATAGTACCATATAATCTGTTCTCATAGTAAAGTAAAACAGAATATGATAATTTTGGTTTTTAATTGCTTTTGAAATGCCTGTACAAGGTCAGGACCATTGCTTTTGAAATGCCTGTACAAGGTCAGGACCATTGCGGTCGACAAATTTTCCGATGGTTTCCACCTGATTTGTCTTTTTGTCTCATGGACTTCGGCTCTTGACAACTCTGTTCGGTAATTTTGTTATTACACCAATCTAATCTTATATGGAAAGGGTTGGTCAAATAAATCATATAGTGTGTACGGTCCTTATATGTAAATTGTTAAGACCAAGCGAGGTACTAACTGATAACAGCAACGAACTATTTATTTATTTGTAATGTACCATAACTTGGCCAAATAACAGATTTTGTACAAAATTTTTAAATAAAGAAACAGAAATCACTTCACTGAAGGTCTAAAATAGTTCACTTCTACACAGTCATAATAGAAGAACTTTTTCAGTGAGAAACAATACACTCGAAAGTCACTATGCTATAATTCTCGAAATTAAACACTGTTATAAACTTCAAGTCGATTTACAGCCCCAAATAACATGTTTATATAAAACTAGGAAGTTATGTATTACAAACAAAAAATATGCATGGATTAATACTCAACGATTCCAATAATAATGAAATGATATTGTCTATTGGTACAAACTACTTCATAATAATACCATATAATCTTTCCATGACGGTATCAACATAGACATGATTGTAAAGTTAAACTGAATAACATGTACCAACGACAGTAGAATACATGTAGGAACAAGGGAAGTGATGATCACAAAAATCAAAGTCCGAAGACATGGCGAAAACGGTAACGGAGAAAAACAAAGACAAAACAAGGACGTGAGACAGTCACAAGGCACGGGAATGAAAAAGACGACATTAAAAACTAAAGCACTCATAGTGTGAACTCCCATGGAAACCGGGATCACACGAATCATAATTCTAATCTTGTTCTTGACTCATTTTTCAACGTATTGCATGTGCACTAAAGTACCAACTGCCTGTATAATCTATATACTGATGACACCTTGTTGCGCTAATGGGACGCTTTATTGTTACTCGTGTATTTGGTAAAAAAAGATTGTGTCATATTACGAAAGAACTACTGTTTGTTTGGATTGACTTTTTTTGGTTATTACCTCTTTTAAATGCTAAAAATATATTAGCAACGCTATGAGCAAGGAGGCAATGATTCAAATTTGTTACTCTGTGAAGTGATTCATCAACCCCAAAAAGTAAAACAAATGATGTTTCCTAAAACATCTACGCTAAGTTGATATTTTCATTCACTCATAAGCCAAACATAAACGGGATAGTGACATCACTATCTGACGACAAAATTGTTTATTATCAAATAGCACAAGATATACAAGACTCTGCCTTACAAATTATAAACAAAATAGTGTGATTGCTTTCATTTGGTGATCACGTGTATACACAGATCGTTTCTTGGCCTCTAACATTGCTTTTGTTGGTTGTTATACTACCAATATGTTAAAGTTTCAACATAAACAAATAAACTAAGGATTGAGTTGTAAAACTGCAAAACTGGTAGAATCGTTTACCTTTTTATTCCCACAGCTGTGTTACTAGTTTCTTCAATTATAAGCACAACAAATAAAAACTGGTAAAAGGTAACAGTTAAAACACTGTAAAATTGTAAACTGCAAGCGATTAAGATTTACTCTATCTAAGATAGATTTAATACAATATCTAGAGGAAAGCCTATATTGGTCAATTTTGTTTTTTATAACCTTTAGTAGTTTCAAATTCTGGATGAAGACTTATGTTAACAAGAGGCACTGTAATATTGTACACATAAAATAATGTTGGTATTATAATGTTTACTTTTTCTTATGTTGAGATCGCAATATGTTTTGTCCAAAATATGTAAATTGCTTAACCAAATGACGACTAAAGGCAAGTGTGACTCAAAATAAATGAAATGTATCATTTACATAGTTACAGCATGATAGCTTTTAAGGAAAAATTATAAAGTTTGACCATATAATCATGTAACCTATGCTTATGCCAAATATGCATTGGAACTGAAAGTTGCCCCATATAATCAAGTGACCCAAGTTTATGCCCAGTAAGCACTGAAACTAATAGATTCTCCATATAATTATGTAATCCATGCTTGCTTCAAGTAGAAATTAACTGAACGTTTCACCATCTTATCATGTAACCCGTATATGCCTAAAAGACATTGACTAAACGTTTCACCAAATAATCATGTTATCCATCTAAATGTTTCGCAATATAATCATGCAACCAATACTATGCCCAACAGCCATTAACCATATAATCATGAAACACATGTAATGCCCAATAAATATTGACTAAACGTTTCACCATATAATCATGCAACTNGCCACAATTAAAAGGTAAAATTAAACAAAATATACAACTAAAAAACAGGTAAAATAACCAAAACGGGTAAAAGGAAAGTGTGCCCAACGTTTCGGCCAGTACGGCCTTCTTCTGGGGGCAACCGGGACAGAAAAATTATTTATATGATTGAACTGAAAGTTTCACCATATAATCATGTAACCCATGTTTATGCCCAGTATACATTTACTGAAATTTTCGCCCTATCATAAATGTACCCCGTACATACCAAATAGGCGTTGCCACCATAGTTTTACCATATAATCATATTATGCCCAATAGACATGAACAGACAGCTTCACATATCATCATCTAACCCGTATATGCCTAAAAGGCGTTGGCAGTAATAGTTTCATCATCTAATCTTGTTACAAATGTTTATGCCCAATAGACATTAAATGAAAGTTTCACCATATAATCATGAAACACATGTTATGCCCAATATACATTAACAAAATATGTTATCATATAATCATGCAACCAATGTTTATGCCAAATAGGCGTTGCCACTCACTAATAGTCTCACCATATAATCATATACCCATGTTATATCCAGTAGACATTAACTAAAGCTTCACCATATAACCATGTAACCAATCATAATGACAAATGCCATAAACTGAAAGTCTGTCCATTTTATTATGTAACCCATGTTTATATACAATAGAAATTAACTTGAAGTTCCAAAATATAATAATGAATCCAATGCCTATGCCAAATAGACGTTTACACTAAAAGTTTCACCAGAGAATCATGTAACCAATGTTTATATCCAATGTATATAAACATGTTATCCATGTTCATGCCCAATAGACATTAACTGAACTTTTTACCATATTGCCATGTAACCTGTGTTTATGCTCGATAGACATTAACTGAAAGTTTCAGCATATAATCATGTAACCCATGCAATGCCTAATAAGCGTTGGCATGGAAAGTTTCACTATATCATCATGTAACCAACAGGCGATTGGACATTTTTTTCACCATATACACACATACCAATTTTCTACATAAACTCACGAGAAAAAAGAAAGAGGAGGGAAGGAGAAAAATGAAATATACAAATAACTAAATACCGAAGTCACTGTGAATTTACTTTCTGCATATGCGCATTTCGACAACTTATGTCTCATCAGTGCAGACAGAATGATATGATGAAATTCACAGAATCAAATAAAATAGCAGTACTAGGTCAAAGTTATATGTAACCGGTTTTTGAAACTCAATAATATTTCTGACACGTTTATCTAAATTTTTGGCCGAAGGAAAAGTTTTATGTGTAATTATTAGTAAAAGGATGACAGATTGTTATATACAAGTAAATACATTCAGTTTTACACAATTGAAAGGTGTGAAGTATGTGAATCTGTCACAGAACAGAAGTCCTATCATAATATGCTTTCCAACAGAATAAAATATAGAATATCTTTTCAAACGGAATGAACGTTATTTAACAGTTGTTCCAGAAGGAGAAAATATGATGGCAATATATATTATTTCTTCCAAGGAAACGTTTGTCAGACGGACAAAAATATTCGACCACCTCACAATTTGTTCTGTTCAGTTGTTTCAAAATACAAATAGTGTCGACAACGATGGCTGATTTTGATATTGCCTATATTACTTACAGAGTGCACGTCCTGTGTAGTCATAAAATATATTTCATGTAAGTCGAAGACCTTATAAATTTTCTTTCTCAAAAACCCACATACTGGTGTCAATGTGTACAAAACACATTTATCATGTAAAAAAATATTTAAAAATGTCTGAAAACAGTAGTATAAAGTATATGTACATAACAATAAGGAAAAGGATGGGATGAAATGGAAAGAGGAAACAAAAAAAAATTAA
Source organism: Modiolus philippinarum (assembly GCA_002080025.1). Lineage (NCBI taxonomy): Eukaryota > Metazoa > Mollusca > Bivalvia > Mytilida > Modiolidae > Modiolus > Modiolus philippinarum. The sequence goes on along the minus strand of MJUU01029580.1, from coordinate 210,291 downwards.
ACAAGACAGGGACAGATCGAAAAATATAGGCATGAAACACTCCAACGTAGATTTCTTTCATATTGAGGGGTAGATACTTCTTTTTGTGACGTTTTTGTTTATTTTGACATTTTTTGTCTTTGTGAGTTTGTCTCAGTTTGTGTTTTTTATTTTAGATTTCCTCCTTTCTCCTCTCCCCTTTTTGCTTCGGTATTCGTTTGCCGATGTATTCAGTATTTATAAAGATAGAAAACAATCGTGCACATAGTTGAAACCTGACAATACCAACCTATGGTGTAATTGTCTAACTAGGTTAGAATTTTATAATGGGGTGAACTATTTACTAGTTAAATAAATATTATTCTGATTGGACGGACCTTACAATAAGACTGAAAATAAAGGCTTTAAATCCCCAATTATGACATATTGTTACAATTGAAAGCACAATTACCCTGGACTAAGTATAACTTTTACATTAAAAAAAGTTTTTGTCATGTAGGACAAGCTCTTTCTGTATTGTTGTGAATACTTAAACTATATATTTATTATCAGATTTGAAGCAGGAATGATTCCGTATATGATGTTAAGCCCGATAGTGTCCTAAAGATAAAGATGCATGCATTTCTGTGAACCTTGTGTGAACTGACAAAAAAGAAAGATTTATTTATGTCATCCCTTTGGTTGAAAACGCACCGAGATACACGGTTGAGTGCAAAGGTCTTGTTGTACAAGATTTAGTTGTACTTAACTATACTGACTATTGAACTTATTGTTTTATCGACAATGTGCATTCCGAAAAAAATCCAGCTTTTTAATAAAGGTTTGCGAAAATTCAAACATTGACATGTTGTCTCACAAACCCCGATAGTGTACTTTCGAGGTTATTGTTTTTACCAAGAAAAATAAAACAAGAGGAAAGCTGTCAATGGGACAGAAAACTTTTTTTTTTTTTTGCATGGACGGTATATCTTACCCAGAGGTCAACCCTGAATATCCAACATGTACATTTTTTAAACTGTAATGTTTAGTGGCTTTTTTGTAAGTTTATATAAAAACTGCTAGAGGCGACATCCTGCTCTGGACAAATTGGGTACTCTGTTGGCAGATGTGTGACATACTAATGTCCAAGTTCAACAACAGGTAATTTAGGCATTAATATTCAAAAATCGAAATTAAAGTAACATTCACACCTCTGATATATGAATAAAAGATCTGTAAGGGTTAGAGAATGATAAGCCATGCTCTATGAAATATAGTGCGAGGAGCTTTAGCTCCGAACACTTATTTCATAGAGCATGGCTTATCATTCTCTAACGCATTTATCACATATTTACATTTCGAGTGGTTTTATCATGGCTTTACAATTTCTATAATTGGTTAATTAAGGTACTACATATATGAGAAAAAGTCCTTTGCCAATAATCAGTTGTTTTTGACCAACAATGAAATAAAATGTATTCAGTTTGTAATCACTATTGTTCTGTTAAACTATAAGGACGGTGTGTTAGTTTTATCCTGCCATTGAAATATTATTATTTAATAGTGATGGATTTAGATAAGAAACTGTTGGTGTTTGGAAATCACTTTATTTGTATGTATTTCTTTTTCAAATTTAATAATCAACCAAAAGTCTTCCTTTCACCCCTCTATTTTTCATAGAGCAAACTTTTTCTATTTTTTACATGTACCTAGTGAGAATTTATTTTATTGTTTAAAAATATTTTTGTTAGACAATGCATTTATTTAATGTACAAATTTCAGTGTTTTTCACTATATGGGCTTTTCGTTTTAGTGAAAATGTATGTACTTTAATTACAAATTGTATATAGCTGCAGGCAATAAAAGGATTAATCTATATGACAATTTGGCCTGTACCGATGAATGCATTGTCTAACAACATTTTTTAAACAATAAGATAATCCCGTACTTAGTACATGGAAAAAGTAGAAAAAGTGTGATCTATGAAAAATATAGGGGTGAAAGGAAGGCTTTTGATTGGACGAGAGAATGTAAGTATGTGATAAGCAAAGTTTAAACTTTCTATCTAAAATACTATAGGAGATTTGCACCGACAAATGGGTATCCTGTAGGCAGATGTCTAATAAAATTGACAAAAATGATTAAGTTCACTCACTAGTAATTTTGGTATAAATAAACAAAAATAAAAACTTGCAAACATCTTATAAATGTACAAATAATCTGCAAAATATTCACTTTCTATGTCGAAAATTGTAGCAGTAAATAAAAGTGACAACAAAAGTCCAAAGCAATAAGGGAGGGACCAGTAAGGAAAATCCATTAGCCGTATAACAGATTTGCATCGGACAAATGGGGTACACTGTTTGCAGATTTTCTATGTAAAAATGGCTAATTTAAGTTCAACAACTGGTAATTTTGGCGTACATTAATACCGAAAATCAAAATCAAAGTAACTTGCATACTTAATGATGTAAGTGTAAGTGGCTGCAAAATATAAACCCTCTATCTAAAAAGCTGTAAGATAATTTTTCCGGACAAATGGGGTACTCTATTGGCAGATATTTCACAAAATTTGATAACATATATTTACGTTCAATGCTAGAAATTTTGGTTTAGATAATCAAAAATAAAAATCTTAGTAACATACAAATATCTTCTATATGTACAAAATGTGCATTTAAGACAATTTAGAGAAAACACAAACAAAATCAATTTTCAACAAAACACAGACACACTCAGTGCATTTTAAAAAAACTAACAAAAATAGGTTCAGCACAACATTAACATTAACAATTGAATCTAAAAAAATAAGCATCAAATAATTTATGTATGATCTGTGAAGCTATGAAAGAAAATTTACTTACTTTCTAGAATCAACAGCAATAATTAATATAGAAAAAATCACAAACAGCAGGAAAATTTTGTTTCTCATTTTCTTCGCATGTATTGCATAGTGTCCCGAAAAACTTTTAACCTAGCCGGAACTTCTCCTTTAACACCTATTATAAATAGAATGTTATGCTCGACAGGGTCTTTTCACCCAGATCACGTTTTTACGTTATATCACTTTAATCGTATATCCCATTTAAAAGATTTCGCTATAGGTAGATTTAAATGTAGGTTCGAATCTCTTGGCCAACAAAGAATAAGTACAAAAAACAATACGCTTTGTGTCTGGGGTTGTACTCAAATGTACTAAAAAACAGAACCGATAAAATAAACGACTTGAAAGAAATTTTCTCGTTTTATCTGCATGATGTCAAATGAAGTAATAGAAAACGTTTGGGAATAAAATGAAGAAGATTAGATTTGACTTGGACGGCCATATTCCATGACAAAATTATAAAAACAAATTACAGAAATACGATTTAATCTAGTAAATATACATATGGCCATTTCGACAACTTATGTCTCCTCAATGCAGATAAAAGTCAAACATATGATAGAGCCGACACATGAAAAAAATCTAATGCACCTAAAGGTAACACAAAACTCAGCTTTGCACGAGGACGATACTCCTACATGTAAGTTTTATAAAATTTCTTAAGATATTGTACATTTCAAAATGGTTGGTTTTTGGAAAATTCATTCACGTAAATATTCAAGCAAAAAGGAAAGGTGCATCATATCCAAACTACTAATCTAAACAGAATGCAAGCAAAATACTATGCAACGTTTAATGAGAAAACTAAACGCGAAAAAGTAAAGAAAGATAGCAAAAAAGTCGACAACAATTCGTGGAGACAAAAGATGAAAAAGGTGAATAACAGACGTTAAGTGGTGGTAAGGAAAGAATGACATTCGTTTAAGAAAATTAAATGACAAACCCCGAAAATTTTTGGTAATATGCAATTTCAAAGCGTAAAACACAGTCTGGAATAAACCACCTGAAAAGTTAAAAGGGATTTGGAGCAACCTGTACAAAAATTGCAGTTCATTTACAAATGAATAAATGGGAAAGATACCAAGGATATGAGGAGCAAGTTTGAAGAGAAAAATGTATTAACAGTGTGAACTCCAGTGAAACTGAGAGTGACATCAGGTGTTTCAGAAGGGTAAGCATATCCTGCTCTGTTAGCATCACCCGTCACACTGTGAGTGATTAAATCCGGGAAAATGTCAAAGTCGGTAGTCAAATCCGGGAAGACGTGAATCGAGCTGAAAATGTCCACTTTCATTTAAGAAATTGACATGTCATATCTTTCAATTATGTTATGGTGACGGCCATAGAATTTCTTGAGGAATGAAATTAACATAGGTTGAACAAATCCCTGACTAAGTATCTTTTGGGACAGTGTTTTTGTTCTGTTCAAAAAATCACTGTACAAACTATACGCTCGACAGTAACGAGAATTAACTGTGAAATGTACACTCCATAGGCTGGAGAAGTAGGTATATTGCTGCTAAGAAAGGGAAAGTTCACAATTGGGAAATTAAAATCATTACGCTTGTCGTAAAGCTTAGATTTCAAACGTCCATCTTCGTCAATATACAATAAAGATCTAGGTACGAAGCTGAAGTAGATGTTTCAGTTGTTTCTTTAATTTCAAGCTCATTTGGGATAGATCTGATGTAAATACTCCTTGGTTTTATAAAGATTTTGACAAAGTCCCATAACAGACTAATAACAAGGATGACGTAGAAAATAAGCAATATTGTAAAACATAGGTAGAAAGCCATTGAAGGGACAGAAAGTCACAGTAGATTGAGTAGAATAAGCGAGTCAGGGTGTTAAAAGTAGAATAACCCAAGGATTTGTACTTTGACCTATAAGAATAAGAATAAGAACTAGATTTGCAATTGCAAGCAATAGCTGATGTCGCCCCTGACAGCCAATTCGATGATTCCAGCTTGTTTGCAGCATCAAAATCTACCTAGAAATCAAATATCGTTGAAATCGGACAAAGTTGAAATTTTTACGTATTTCGGCGGCCATCTNAAAAAATTTTCCTCGCATACCCTCCTCCAGATAATGATCCAACTTTATACCAAATATGAATCAATTCTGACAAAGCATGATCGAGAAAATTTCAATTTTTGTTAAAATTGGACGAATTTTGAATTTTTTGTATTTTGGTAGCCATCTTGGAAAAGGCGACCACTTTGAAAAAAAATTTACTTGCATACACCCCTCCAGATAGTATTCCAACTTTGTACCAAATATGAATGATTTCTGTCCAGGCATCATTGAGAAATAAGCCGGACAAAAAGAGGTGAAAGAAAGAAAGAAAGAAATAATTCCACCTTGTTCGCAGCGTCAAAATCTAACTAGAAATAAATTTTCATTGAAATCAGTCGAGTTGAAATTTTGACATATTTTGGCGGCCATCTTGGAAATGTCGGCCATTTTGAATTTTTTTTAATGCATGCCTATCTTCTTATGGTATTCAACTTTTTGCCCAATATGAAGGAATTCTGTGAAGGCATGTTTGAGATTTTATGATTTTTATGGATATCGGACAAATTAAAAATGCTGACGTAACTTGGCAGCCATCTTGAAAATGACAGCCATTTTGAAATTTTTTTTGGTGGAGGTACAACTTCATAAAGTGATCCAACTTTGTATCAAATATGAACGAATTCTGTCAAGGCATCTCTGAGAACTCGCGTGGACAAAAAAAGTGGAAGAAAGAAACAATAATAACAAGTTATAACTGTGTTCGCAAGCGAAACACAAAAGTCTCCCAAACGAACTCCAATATCGGATTCCTGGGCATTATAAAACCCCCTTTAAAAAAATTGAGCAAGGGTTCCCCTTATAATTTGCTTTATACATATAGTTGAAATCGAAACATAACATACAGCATAAAACACGTTTTTTCTCAAAATTATAGCTTTCTAGTTTGGCTTCCATGGCAATCAAATGTCCCATTATCCATTACAACCAATTTTAAATCTGGTTCCAAAAAAAATTTGGGCAGGGGTTCCCCTTATAACCTAAAAATAATACATATAGCTGTAATGAAAATACAATTATCAATAATAAATACGTTTTCTCAAAATTCAACATTTTTGAATGGTTTCCATGGCAACGGAATTAATTTTTGAATTTCCAATCCCATGGAACCCTTTCTTGTATTAATCACATCTTCCCTATGAAGTTTCATGGAGTGACAGTAAATAGTTTTTAAGATACAGCCAAAAAATGGTGAAAAAAATTCAAAATTTCATTTTCCCATAGGATTCACATGGAGGACCCCACCCCTCTTTGAACCCCCAAATGTACCCTTAATAAACCCCCTTTTGCAAAATTTTTGCATGTTGCACATCTAGATATATGAGGCTAACATCCTACAAAGTTTGAAAGCTGTAGGTAAAATGGTCTCCGAGATCTGGTTCGGACAAGTTCATCCGGACGAGAAGAAAGAAAGAAGAATAATAACAAGTTATAACTGTGTTCGCAAGCGAAACACAAAAGTCTCCCAAACGAACTCCCATATCGGATTTCTGGGCATTATAAAACCCCCTTTGAAAAAAAATTTGAGCAGGGGTTCCCCTTATAATTTACTTTATATATATAGTTGAAATCAAAACATAACACACAGCAGAAAACACGTTTTTCTCAAAATTATAGCTTTTTGGATTGGTTTCCATGGCAACCAAATGCTCTATTAGCCATAACAATGAATTTCATACCTTGTTTAAAAAAAATTTTGGTAGGGGTTCCCCTTATAACCTACATAGTACAATATAGCTGTGGTGAAAATACAATTATCAATAATAAACATGTCTTCTCAAAATTTCAATTTTTTGTATGGTTTCCATGGCATTGTACAAATTAAACAAAATTATAGCCTTTTTGCTTGGTTTCCATGGCAACCAAATGCTCCATTATCCATAACAATGAATTTCATACCTTGTTTCAAAAAAAAATTTGAGCAGGGGTTCCCCTTATAATTTACTATATATGTATAGTCGAAATCAAATCATAACACACAGCAGAAAACACGTTTTTCTCAAAATTATAGCTTTTTGGCTTGGTTTCCATGGCAACCAATGCTCCATTATCCATAACAATGAATTTCATACTTTGTTTAAAAAAAATTTGGGCAGGGGTTCCCCTTATAA